>JBBPSJ010000114.1:0-97263 GCA_038093535.1 Boletus reticulatus
CGTGAAGATCGCATAAAATCGGTGGTCTTGATCGTGTACCATAACCTTGGTATGTTGTCTAAGAAGCTCAACCAGTAGGTAAATGAGAAAAAGTGTTTTTCCTAGCGTGAAGAAAGGTCTCAAGTTCAATTTCGTGACAAGCTGTTCAAACCTTACCGATACCTGGTTGTCCTGTGACATAGGCCCCTTGATCGTATGAATCGGTCTGTAATTCTTGGAGTGCGATGCGATACTCGTCTCTTACGAGTATCTTGGTTGGAATGGATGGCCCAAACAGGGGTCGGAATGCATCCCGATATTCCCCCAGGTCAATGTACTCGAATTCCTTGGGGTGGTGGCGTCTCAATTCGACCTGGGAGCCAACCCAAGCATCGTTGGCGAAACGGGTCAGGTTAATGCGTGTGTCGTCGTCTACAAGCGCTTCTTCTGGTTGCATTTTGAGAACTTAGTGAAAGTCGCTCCTAACATCGAGCCACGAAGGATGACGTAAGCGAAACACGGGAACGACCGACTCTTCGTGAAAGAAACCTTGCTTGACACCTTGGATCACCATCGACTGGAACATTCAATGAGCTTGATTCAATCTCTACGTTGCATTCTCGCGCAGCTCTGGATGGTCAACGATACTTCTTCGTGACTTTGATGACAGCCTTTAAATTCACACTTTATTATGTAATTGTTAACTCAAACGTTCATGAGTTCCCTCAACGAACTCCTTGCGTCTCAGGATGCACTACTGCGCGAAGCCGCGCTCACCTTGCCTCATGAATTTTCTCGATGCACGTTTGGTATGGGCCCTATTAGACAGGCCGTCTATCTCTGCTTGACGTGTGCCACCTTGCACGGAATCTGCTCCTCCTGTTCCATCGCTTGCCACACCGACCATGAACAAGTCGAGCTCTTTCCGAAACGCCACTTCCGCTGTGACTGTCCGACGTCTGCAATTCCTAACCACCCATGTACACTACACAAGACTGCGGAGGAGGTAAACGGCACAAACCAATACGGGCAAAACTTTCGGGGCCTGTTCTGTCGCTGTGTAAGACCATATGACCCCAAGACGGAACAAGAAACGATGATCCAATGTCTGGCATGCGAGGTTGTGTCCGTCCCTCCACTACCGTCAGCTTTCTGACGAGTCCGTTTTTCCTGAACAGGACTGGTTTCATGAATCATGTCTCAACCTACGAGAACGACCGCCGCCGCGCGAGTCTTCCCCTGACTTTCCCGATCCCGGTGACACGACTGCACACGAGGACGACTGTTCGGATGCGTCCTTGGATTTGCCCCCACCCTTGATATCGGCTGACGACTACGACTCGTTCATGTGTGCCGCATGCGTGAGTAAAGTACCTGTCCTCCGTCGACACGCGGGAACCAAGGGCGTCATCATGGTAGTACGTGACGAGGAACAAGGTTCTTGGAAAAGACTCGAAGGAGATCCCTCAGCAGAATCCCATGAAAACTTCGATGAACCCTCATTGGACGTTGCAGACTCCGAAGCCGCCACGAGTAAACGACCGCGTTCGCATTCTTCCTCCCAAAATGACGAACGTGAAGCGAAGCGCACAAGGGTCTCAGAGTCCCCACCGTGTTTGGCACCTGCTGCTAACCCCATCGCACAAGCTATCTTTGATAATAAAATGTCTGGGTCCAAGAATTCGACACACGAAGGCACTGGTGATATTTTTCTAACCGAAGGCTTCCGTGAACGGTGGTGTCGGTGCGAGCGCGTCAGTATCTCGAGTCGATCCCGATTTATTTGAACTGAAATAACGGTTCGCAGTGTCTGTCGTCGCTTCAGGCGTGTCCATATTTGCTCGAAGAAGAGGAAACGTATGAACCCCCCGAGGATCCCGACTCAGGCATGATCATGCCCTCACTCTAATGTGAACTTGCGCTCATTGTGTATCAGGTCTCTCTCTCGAAGTGCTTGGTACAAGAGCTCTGGAGCGGTTGCCGCGCGACCGTGCCATTGATGGTATTCACGCTTTCAATAACATGCGGTACATCTTCTTGTTACATTTCCGACATTTCTCTAACGTGGGACGTGGTATTAATCGCCAGTGATCGTCTCTTGGAGTACTTGCGGCCGTTCGCCCAGCAAGGGAAGATTGTAGAAGCAGCAGATGTAACACAGTTTTTCGAGGCGCTCAAGGAGAAAGGACGTCATCTTAACTGATCGCTGTGTGGTTATCTTTATCTTCCCAAGCCGTGTCCTTGCGTTCATTGGATTTGAGCTCTAGTAATGACCCGACTCTGTAGGTGCGCTGCGTATAGACTTGACATGGAACATCCATAAAAGCGAAGTTTATCAACGCGGACGCCGCTGTTGAGGTACCGTAGCCTTATAACTGTCCAAATGGGTTTCGAGAATACAGTTCAACTATGAACTCTCCTCTATCGATACCGTGCTGTAACACCGAATAGAGCCCGTGAAAACATGCGTAGAGCAAAACATGAAGCCGAGAGCGACCGACAATGACGAACTTGACCTCAGGTACAGCGTTCCCCTTGAAGATAGGTATGGTTATAGGACGCCTTCCAAGTAGCGTCCGAAATGACGTGCCGAGGTTCGAGGCTACTACTAACACGCATGATGTCAGACTGGATGCCTAATCTTCCCACGCCACTGCATCAGGGAGTGATCCGAGTGTGCACGTCTTCGATGTCCGTCTCGTTCTTTCACTTCTCGGTCTGAAATGCCAACCAAGTCTCTAACTCCGGAAGAGAAGTCAAAAGTCTCATCCGCAATCTCAACCTCCTCCCACAAGATCCTCACTGCAGTCCCGGCCCGCATATACTTTGCCCATCCGCAGCGTGACAAATGGTCATATGCTGGACTCCAAGGCGCACTCGCGTTCACCTACGACAAGTCGAAAGATGCCTTCGTCATGAAGCTCGTCGACTTTGAGGGCACACGCGGAATCATATGGCAGCACGAGCTGTATGCTCAATTCGACTACCGCAAAGACCGGCCGTTCTTCCACTCTTTCCCTGGCGATGTGAGTGTGTCGTCTGACCAGCGGTTAATGACTCAGCCCCTGTAGGATTGCATGATCGGCGTCGTGTTCGCTGATGAGAAGGATGCAACTACGTTCTACAAGAAACTTACAACTCGCAAGGCGGAGAAAGGTATGCGAGGACACTAATCCTGCGAGAAACCAGATGTTCATGTCACTTGTCAGCTGCCAAGGTCTCTCCAGAACCGCAAAAGGTTAAGAAAGGTGGAAAAATAGACAAGTCAATGATCTCAGGTCCTCAAGCTGGTTCATTCAAACATGTTGCCCATGTCGGGTTCCACGCAGAGAAGGGATATATAAGCAACAATGTGGATGAGTCGTGGCTTTCACTTGTTCGCAATCTCCAAGGTCACGGAGTCACTGAGGAAGTCATTGAAGAGAACAAGGAATTCATACAGGACTTTGTTCGCCAAGTGCAGGAGAATGCGAGTGTAGCGACGAGAGCACCTCGAAATCTCCAGGGTCACGGAGTCACTGAGGAAGTCATTGAAGAAAACAAAGAATTCATACAGGACTTTGTTCGCCAAGTGCAGGAGAATGCGAATGTACCGACGACAGCACCCAAGAAGAAACCACCCCCTCCGCCCGTCCCTCGGCGAGGCGCCCATGTTGCTTCGAGCAGCGTCACTTCGACCAACGGGGACGTAGCTCCCCCGCCTCCGTCAGCCCGTCCGAGGCAACTACCACGATCCGGCCTACCTGTCCCCCCGCCCCCACAGCGTGGCTCCGTGGCACACCCCACTCCACCCGTACCTCCTCCACCTCTACCGAGGTCCAACCTTCCCCCTCTTCCACCCTCTCGACCAGTGAACTCGCCACCCACTCCACCGTTGCCACCCCCAGTCGTCCGCCCGACTCCCTCAACACCAATACCGCCTCCGCCTCCAGCGCGCCATCAGAATGGCACACCACCACCGCCGCCGCCGCCGCCCCCTCCGCCCCCACCCCCACCGATACACAAAGTTAGCGCCTCACCTCCATCTCCTCCAGCCGAAGAAGACTCGCCACCAGCGCCGCCACCCCCTCCACCACCGCCTCCGCCTGGAGCGACTGTACCGATACCACCCCCACAGCCCGGGCGTGCTGACCTGTTGGCATCAATCCGTGGACAGAGCGTGGCCAACCTGCGCAAGGCACCGGCACCGTCATCAACCTCGCCAGCTGCACCTACATCTGCGGCGGAGGAATCCAGCAATGGCAACGGCACAAGCGGAGGCGGGGGTGGAGACTTGACCGCAGCTCTCGCTGCGGCGCTGCTGCAACGGAGCAAGAAGCTTGGTGATAGCGATGATGAGGACGAGGACGAGGACGAATGGTAGTAGTAGAAATATTGATGGATTATACACAGCCTATTAACAGAGAAAGCGTGCTTTTGGACTGCCCTGGGTTTGGGGCTCAGGTCACCTGATTTGGCTATGGCGATTGCCGATATCATCCATAAGTGCGTTGGTCTTGTCCCCTCTCCATCGACATCTGCATCTTGTCTCCCAACTATCACCACAGCGATTTCCAAGAGAAACTTCCCAAACACAGCTTGACGTGTTTCTAGAATATGGCAGATCAGCTGGTACGTTCTATCTAGAACATCACGTGGTAACCATTAGCTTATAAGTCGGTCTCGGGTGGTTTACCCAGTCTGAAGGTGGGTGTCGACATGCGCTAGACGACCCCCATGCACTCATCGTTTTGTATTGATGCACAGAACAAATCTCCGGTGAGTAAACCGATATGATATGCACACAGGAGCAGCTCATGGTGCGCGTACTCAGAATTCAAGGAGGCATTCTCCCTATTCGACAAAGGTCAACCTAGATATCCTCTCGCTGTTCACAAATCCTGATAGATCCTGTTCATCATAGACGGTGATGGCACGATCACCACCAAGGAGCTTGGCACAGTAATGCGCTCGCTAGGACAGAACCCCACCGAGGCCGAGCTACAGGACATGATCAACGAAGTCGATGCGGACGGAAACGGCACGATCGACTTTCCCGAGTTCTTGACCATGATGGCGCGCAAGATGAAAGACACGGACAGCGAAGAAGAGATCAAGGAGGCCTTCAAGGTGTTTGACAAGGACGGCAACGGTTTCATTAGTGCGGCAGAGTTGCGGCACGTCATGACCAACTTGGGTGAGGACACTCGTGTTGACCTGGGGCGATTCGTCGGCGGATGCTCAATGCGAGTGTGTAGGCGAGAAATTGACCGATACAGAGGTGGACGAGATGATCCGTGAGGCGGATGTGGACGGTGATGGCCAGATTAATTATGAAGGTCAGTATATGTCGTATACGCTCTATCCGAAACAGTTGCTCATGCGATCGCTTAGAATTCGTCAAGGTGAGGGGTGGACGCATTGTCCGGTAATTTCCTACCAGTGACCGTGTTGCTCAGCTTCTTGAAACAGATGATGCTGTCAAAGTGACCTCTCCGTTTTTGCCCATGTCCGCTGTCGTTTCGTCTGTTTATCCCCGCTTTTCCTACCATTAAGCTTAGTCGGGATATGGGATGGCGGTTCTTTTACTTGTACTAATTGCTCACTTACATATGGATGCGAGTTGCTGCGTATTCGACGTGCTGGGCATGAATCGAACTTGACTGGCGCAGTAAAAATGACGTCATTCGAAAGCGCAGCCTAGATAAAAGGGCGTTGTGTGACTTTTCTTCTGTCCAGTCATCATGTCAGAAACATCCAACACGAACCCCGCCCAGACGGAACAGCGTCTCAATATTCAACCTCACCCAGCGGTCAGTGACGTCCAGCATCATTCCAGGTTCGTCGCCCTGACCAACCCCTATGCACAGAAAACGAACAACCCCGCGGACCTCCTCGACGGGGGCGCTGGACTGACGGGTAACCCGGCCGTGATGGCGCATCATGCTCGAGGGCCTCACCTCCCCAGTCAGGAGATACTGAACAAGTTGGATGCACCGCTGGTAAGCTCCGAGCTCATATCTTGTTTCGATGCATCTCATCGCCTATCTAGAGTCGAGAGGAACTCCGGAAGCGGTCTGAGGAACTGAACAAGTGACGGCTTCAGCTTGGCGAGGGCGGATTGATGAGTGGATGCGTGTATATTGCTGTGGTTTGTATTCATATTCGATATTCGATTGCATGTGAGCCGTAGGGCGAATGGAGATGCATTATATATGTGCTGTTTTAATCGTTGGATGCGCTTGGGACCTTACGAGGCCTTACGTGCAATGTGGATACCAGCGGTGTTACATAGCCGTGAGCACGTATTCTAGGAACACAGCCCAACCGGGGGAACACGAGGTGATGACCTATGTATATCAACAAGCTGAGAAACCCTTATCCTACCTCTTCATCGCTCTGTTACATCATGACCACGCCCACGACCGGAGACGACGGGGAAGAGCGTGCGTCACCCATGGAAATGGACATTAAATGCGAAACACGGGCGGTGACGTTCACAGCGGATGGCGACCATCTCGTGAGCGGCGGGAAAGATGGTGTTCGGATTTGGCGACTTCAAGACGGCAAACAAGTGGCATGGATGGACGTGCAGTACGTTCGGTGCCTCGCAGTGTCAAAGGATGGCAGATGGATCGCTGCGGGGACATGGAAGGAAGTCGTCGTGTGGGATGCGACGACGTACGAACGCGTCCTCTCCCAGGACGAGGCGTACTTGAACGGCGTTGCATTCTCGCCCGACTCGACTCGCCTCGTCACGGGATCGCTCAACCACACAGCCTCGGTCTGGGACGTCGCAGCTCGCCAGCGCGTCCTTGGTCCGCTCGCACACCCCGACATCGTGACGGCGGTCAAGTTCTCACCCAATGGCACCCGAATTGCGACTGCAACACCCAACTTGGTTCGCGTGTACGACGGCAGCGACGGTCGCTTACTCGTCGACCTCAAAGTGAGGGTGCTTCCGTGGTACAACGCCGGCCTCATCTGGTCGAACGACCGACATTTGTTCGCCGTGTCCAACAACACGATCAAGCACATCGATACATATACCAGCACAGAAATCGTGGAATGGCAAGTTCTGGACAGCAACGACTCGTCCTGCGTTGTCCTCCCGCGGCACGGCGAGTACATCGTGTGCGCTACAAGCCGTACCGTCGCGGTCTGGGACACGTCGAATCACTCCCAGCTTGGTCTCATCCAATACCCTCAAGAGATACGTTCGCTCGTGCTCTCTCCTGACGGTCAGTTTCTCGTCATCGCTGGAGAGCACGGCAAGATCACCTCCAGGAGTCTAGCCTGCTACAATGCAAGTATCGTATCGCATCAGATTGCGGTGTAGTTGAACGAGCCTTTCCATACAGGACGCCATCCCTTTGTCTCGTTTACATCCCACATTTCAGGAACCAGATATGCGAATCGATGACGCTGCGCTTGATGCGTGGAAGCACGATCGGCTTGAAGACGCGGATACACGATTGACAGCAGCAATACCCACGTCTCACAATCCAAAATATCATGTACTCGCTAGTCGAGCTCTCGTCCGAACACGCTTGGGTCACTGGGATGTTGCCCTCAGCGACGCGGAGCAGGTATGTACCACTTTCCACCCGCATATGTTGAGACTGACACTCATTTACGCAAGTCCATTGAAATGGAACCATCCATCATCGGTTACATCGCAAAGAGTTTAGCACTGGTCGGCAAGGGCGAAAAGGACGACGGATATCGGGCGTGCGACATCGCATTTGAGCGCTTTCATTCGACTCATGTCAGCTTCATCCTCTTGATCAAGGTATGTATCTCGCACTCTCCGACTAGGTCAACCTTGATCTGTTCGTCATGTGTAGGCCATTATCGTATTTATGGCCGGACAACATATCAATGCGATATCGCGCGTAGACGACCTCATCGCTACAGTGGATTCTAACTCTATATGTTTTGTGGTTCAGGCATGTTGTGCGACGAGCTGACATATGACGAATATCGCTGACATTTCCAGAAGGCATATATGTATTTTCTCCTGGGGAGCTCGCATATGGATCGCCACGACTATGAGCGTGCGATACGATATTTCGAACGTGCACAAGCCCAAATACGATCTCACACGAGTCGAACGCTCTCCGTGATCTCGCTGGTAAGCTTATCCACGTCTGCAATTGCAATGTATGGAAGAACGCTTTCTATCAGATATCTGGATGGAAGTTCGACGGTCTTGACGTCATGATTCAAAAGCATCTTTGCGAAGCCCTTTATGCAGCGGATCGTACGAAGGAGGCAGGTGAATTACTATTGATGATGCCAAGTACTGTCGACGAAGAGGACTTGAGCAGATCCACCGCTCCATGGGTTTCTGGTGAGCTATATGCTACTCATCTGTCTGTCATTCAACTTTTACGCTTCGCGCAGATTTCATGCAACGATGTCTTTCCTCTTCCAAGAGCAGTGATGACACTGTCTCAGATGTCCCTACGCCACTCTTGAGAGAGTGGGTAAAGCTACAACTGGCTCGTGGCACCTGGAAGGATGCCTTGTCTGCCGCTGTCAGTGTGAGTATTCCTTTACTCTGGTTCCACTCGTGGGCTTGACTTTTTCATTTCTTCTGGAGTTTACTGCCCCCAATTTCACAATATATCGTTCTATCTGCGAACGATTCGAAGCACTCGATCAGATAACGGATGCCACAGAGTGTTTCCACCAAATGGTACGCGAAAGGCAGGAACAGTTTTACGCTGAGCAAGCCGGATGGGTAGACGGTGAGCGGTCCTGCATACCGAAGGTATCATCGTTTACGCGATCCCCTTCAGACATCAGGCAGCGTTTCTCGAAGAAACTAGAGTGTCGTGGGGATGCGGCATTAGCGGCTCAACAACACGACGAGGCCACTTCCGAGTATTCAGCTGCACTGTCCCTCAACCCGACCTCGCCAGATCTCTTCGTTAAGCGAAGCAAGACGTTCTTAGCCAAGGGTTCGTGGAAGGACGCGTTAAATGACGCGGATGAGGTATGCACTTTTGTTTCACGTAGGCCTGTTCTGTCAACGTATAGCTATCAGGCGATCAAGCTCGATCCATCATCTCCATGGGGTTACGAGAGGAAGCACGCTGCTTTACACAAAGGAAGAAACTATGATGGTGCCATAGGCGCGTTCGAGACGATGCTCTCCATGATGGCGTACTCGTCTGATCCAGAGATTCGTGGTATGGGCCATCAACATGCTCCCAATGTCTTTTCATTGATGTCACCTTCCAGAGCATCGTCCTGACTATATCAATCCGGCAAAGACCAGAGCGGCGATCCGGGGGGTTGTTCAAGATGCCATCCGCGACTTACCACGTGTCCTCATCAACACCGACACTGGTTGTCTTATCGACAAATCCAAACAAGCAGCAATGTTTGAAACACTCCCAGTCTTCAAGGAGATGCTCTCTTCTATGACGATGGACATCGACCAAACCCGCATCGAACAAGAAGTTACGCAATACTACCGCTATGCCACCTTTTCGCACAGATGGGAAGAAAACGAACCTCTGTTCGATAAAGTCATACACGTTGTCGTGTATGATCTCGAGCAGTCTCCCACGCACGATAAACTCCGAATGTTCTGCAACATCGTCCAAGCGGCCGGATTCCATTGGGCATGGAGTGATACATGCTGTATCAACAAAACCGACCACGTCGTGCTCCAAGAAGCTTTGGTCGCCATGTTCAAGTGGTACGAGGGTTCTTCACTGACGATCGTTTACCTCCGTGATGTTCATTCCCCGTCGCGGCGTGGCGATCTGATGAAGAGTATATGGAATACGCGCGCCTGGACATTCCAAGAGTACCATGCTTCCAAAGTTGTCCGGTTTTTCACTGAGGACTGGGTGCCGTACCTAAATCTGGATATCCCCAACCACAAGGACTCTCCCGATATCATGTCGGAGATGGAGGAGGCAACGGGTGTCTCCGCACAAATTCTGAAGACATTCTGTCCAGGCACAGATGACATTCGGGATAAATTGCGTCTAGCTTCGGGACGAGAGACGACCCTCGTCGAGGATGCGGCATACTCGTTACTTGGAGTGTTCTCTGCATCCTTGTCGATCGTATACGGTGAAGGAGACAAGGCGCTTGGGCGGCTTTTAGCACACTTATTCACGAGCTCGGGAGATACGAGCATCCTTGCATGGACAGGGAAATCGGGACCGTACAACAGCTGTCTCCCTGCCAAAATTGGAGTTTTCGGCCAGCCCGCAGCAACGCACATTCCGAAGGCGATTAGCGACGCTGAGATGGACATTGTTACTGCCAGATTACAATCCACTTCGCCTAATTTCTCCCAGGCTCAGAAGTTGTATGACCGACTCAATGATCTCCCTGTACCGATGTGCGCAGGGAAACGGATGAAGCTTCCGTGCATCACTTTCAAACTTGGACCTCCAGCTTGGAGCAAGTCGGACCGCGTTTTTCGCGCACAAACAACTGCGCTCGGGGTTGTGGAGATCAAGACTAAAGAGGATCTCACTCGATTCGACTCTCTTTACCTCGTTCACCCTTGGATCGACTTTCTCCTTCACCGCCATCGTGTCGGAAGCATAATGGAGACAGCTTCTGAGGGATGCATGGATGATACTGCTTCATCCATCAGCGGGGTGTCGCTATCTCCTAGCCTTCCCAGCCCCTCGGGGACGATCAGGCGAACACGAACGAAACTGCTTGCTGCTCGCATGTTTGGACGGTCTCCCACGATCCTACGAGACACGGCATCCCTCCTACCCCCTGCGTCTGTTTCGGAGGATGACAAGCGGACGCGCGTGCTGCAATTTGTCGCTCGATTGAGACAACCCTTTGGTGCGCTGCTGTTCACGCCGACGCGCCAAAACGTGCCGGAATACAGGCGGGTGGTTTCGGAGAGTACGATCATGGTGCAGGTACAAGAGGATGGGCCACTGAATGCGTTGCTCGAGAATGCGCGGATGTTGGATGTGTTGTGAAGGTGGGACGTGGGGTCGTTCTGTTGGTCGTTTTCCTTTTTCTAGTGTTGTTATTGTGGCTTTGGGGATTCTTGTCGATTTTTTACATCCTATGTTTCTATGTCGATCGTACTTTGCTTTCGATATTATACATAATGTTCTTTATCAAGTCTATGGCTCGTCGTTAGACCCGGTGCATAATGAGGTTTGTTTGGCTGTGTTGAATTCGAAAGGCTTTGCTTGCCTTTTTGGGGTTGATACACTCACACCGAGGACCCAGCAACCCTGTCGACTGATCACGACGCTCAACCATGGCGGACGAATCTGAGAGTCTCGTTCTCCGTAGGCCGAAGCGGAGTACGGCTGGGAACAGGTGTGTCTTGCTGGACATCCTTAGACCGTTTACGCTGACTACCGCCCTGAGGATGGAGCTGGCTTTGACCGAGCTCACGCTTGAGGATCCACAAGAGGGCGAAGAGGATTTGGAATTCGTCGTGGACAAGGGTACGTTTTGTTCCTCTTCTCGTTCATGCTCTGCCTCTCTTGTCTCAATGATAGTAACGCTGACCCTTGGTACGGTTGCCACCTGGTTTAGAGGAGGAAGACGTCTTCGAGTCTGATTTCGCGAGTACGGACGAAGAAGCGGCGCAAGAGGACGTTTATGAGGAGGATAGAGCTGTGCGAGAGGAGGAACGGCAGGAGCGCAAGGTGAGTCGTGATTGTCCTTTCGAGACGAGGGATGACCTTTTCGCTCTTCTCGCTTTTCCTAGACCGCTCGTGCGCGCGTAGAGAAAGCCACAGCGGCAGCGCATGCGCGCCAGCGGGTGACGTTCAACCCTGGAGCGACCGCCTCGCGATCGAGAACACAAAAACCCAAACGGCGCGTCTCGTTGGGTGTCGTTGTCGACGCTGAAACGGGCGAGGTCATCGAGGGTGGTGCGGGGACGGTGGGCGTCAAGAGGAAGAGTCAGAGGCGACACACGATCTTGAATACGTCGGCCACTGTGAATCGAATCAAGGATGCCGAGGAGAAGCGGGTGCGTGCTCTTTTTTTTCGTTGAGGCTGGCGTGTTCCGTCTTTCTCATACCAATGCGGACGTTTTGGATGCAGGCTGCCATTCCAAAGAAAACAAAAATGGCTACTCGGTTGCCTACGCAAGACGAACTCATCGCACGCGCACTCGATACTGAAGAGGGGAACATCACGGAACACCGGGATTATCTACGTCTCGAAGAAGAGAAACGCGCCAAAGCACGCGTGGTGAAGCAAGCCATCGAGGGTCCCGTCCTACGATGGATCAGCAAGAAAGAGACGATCCAAGTGGAAGTCCAACTCCCTTCACCGCCACCCCCGCCCCCGACGACTGCGACAGGCACGGGCACCAACTTGTATGCAGCCAAGTATAGCTTTGTGTACGCATCAGGCGTAGCAGGTACGGTGGGGAGCCAGGCATATAGTATGCCCTTTTACGCGTACACGCCGTTCGTCGCTCAGAATGGGGCGTCGAAACCGCAAGAAGCGGTTGCGTCCACGTCAGTGACGGCGCTGGCGCCGTCGAACGGGAATTTAGCTGTGGCCTCTGCGGGCACATCAACCTCATTCGTAGCACAATCGACATCGTCACTACCATCCGCCTCTTCGTCAAACATCCAAGGTTCCACGACACTCGGCGCGACGCCCGCCATTGATACCACCTCCGTTCCACCATCCTCGTCGTTGCAGCAGCAACCAGAGTCTCAACCACAACCACCAGCCTCCGCACAAGCACAAGCCTCGACGCCAACACCGACACAAACGCAGACGCAAACCCCACCTGTCCTCTTTTCCTACCCACCTGCACCCGCTGTACCCCTCATCGCCCACCATACTGAAGACGTCTGCAAGAACTATGTTATTCACGAGCTTTCCCAATCCGTTCCGTCCAAGCCCCCATGGAAAGACACCATGTCAGCCATGTTCGGGGACCACGTGCAGTGGGACGAGATGAAGGTGTATACGAGTAAAGGACGACCTTTAGGTGGGTATCGTTTTTGGGCTCCATTTCATTGAGATACCTTGTATTTTGATTTTCCGTGTGTGCATGTGCGTAACTGACACTGACGATACCCGCGACATCAGCCCGCCCCGTGCGTACGTGTTATGTCACAGGCCTACCTGCCAAATATTGCGATCCGAGGACGAACGCCCCCTTTGCCAATGTGAGTGCGTATGAGGTGTTGACGAAGGTGATTGGGAGGGAATACGTGTGGTGTAGTGCGTTGGGGTGTTATGTTGGGGTAAACGAGGCAATTCAGAAGGACAGGCGTTTCAATGAGAAGAGCAGTGCAAGCGTGGTTGATGGAGTGGTTGGAGGACAGGAGAATGATGAAACTGAAGAGCCCGAAGAACGGATAACGAAGCGGCGCAGGATTGAGACGACAGCTGGATGACAGGTGGTGTGCGCACCTCATTTCTTGATTGCTTTCTCTTGAGTTATGCCACGGAAGTGATATACTTTCACGCATAATGGATCTTCTCTGCGACCACTCTCTCGACGTATACTCAACATCGCAAGCCGTTTCGTCGCGACGTGACGGTGTGGATATGTACAATACACTTGCTTATAATGCATACAATTTACTTGATTAGATGCGAGAATCGTTCTGACAAGAGTGTACATCCCGTGATAACGATGCCACAGTTTCGCAACAAACTGAGGAATAAATCTCGTCCTGTGTTCCGATGTCAAGTAGATTCTGGACAGACAGAGTTGAGTTCCAATGCATCGCGATCACGGGAGATTACCCCGTCAAGGTTGTACATAGTTCCTGAGCTGCATGAAACGTGCATAGAAGAAGCTCACGATGTCGCCCAGAAAAGGGGCATCAACAGGATGCTCTTGCGGATGAGTTGCACTGGTGCATCTCATTCAAGGGAAGTGTCGATATCAGAAAGCGTATCAAGCTGCATAAAGGCAATCCATAGCAAGCGAGTCTAAGAGCTCGAGGCGGGAACAAGATCCTCTACGGGGCGAAGTGACACTCTTTCTTCGTTGAAAACGAGCGCATCGTTAAGCTCAGTCATTTCTTCTCGTCAGTGGGGGCGGTCGTGGAAAAATGAACAAGATGATACAGCGAACAAGCTCGACTTGGAAGTGTTGTTGTAACTTATTGCGGTGGAACTCGCTCATCGAGTTCAGACATTGAGCCAAGCAAACGACGTGAATGAATTGGATTCTGTTTGAATGTTACAACGCTCAGTCTAGCGGTCTTCTGAATTACAAACATACTTCCTGTGGGGGCAACTCTTTCCAGATGCACGATGCCAGTGCCAGCCATGCAGACACGAAGCAACGACATCCGTAACTTAATTTGGGAGCAGCCTTCTTCAAGTTCCGATGCCATTCGAATAGACTGAGGGCCACGCCCATATCCGAGCCCATGATGGACATGAGTTATGTGGTTTTGCATGGAGCTGCAAGAACGTCAAAAATATTAATGTGGGCCTCACCAACACTCACCGTGCCTTTTATCAAGAGGGGCCTCTAATTATTGTGTTAGCCTGACGCCAGTCATCTCCGAGGGTGTTCGGGGTCTTGCTTTCCACAAGCCGCGCTTCGATGTTTCAAGTTCAACTTTCTATGCGAAGTGACTCTCATGTCTATCACCCCTAGTATCACCGACTCTCATTCCACTACTCTGTTGCAGTGCACTATTACCCAAGTGTTTCTTGCATTCCCGCTCGTGGCATGCCCTCACACATCAGACCCTACGCTGGCAGAGGATGTCTTGCTAACTCGCTCAGTCTGCGCTGCTGCCCGTACTTACGGCGAATTCATCGATGACACCCTCAAGCCTCAGTGGCGTTCCATTGAACAGATGCTGAGCAACTTGGAAACCTATATTCAGGTCGAGCCTGAGAGTATTTTGGACCACATTGTCTCCCAGCTACGCGGAATGAAAGCAGGGGGTACGCTCTTTATCTTCCTCCATACCCTTTGGTGAATGTCCAAATTAGATACCCTCGTGTTTTTCAACCGAACCCAAGATAATGCTATCTTCAGGAAGCTGGGTTCCTGCACTCTGCTCGAGCTATACTCATTGTCCCGGGACAAACCAAACCCGACGTCGGAAGGCTCTGAGTACTCGTATCCGAGATACACCTTTAGGCTCTGCGAGGATGTATTCCGTGATTCCCGCCTCCGCTTCCTTGCAAGTTGCTTGATTCACGGTTATCGAGTCCTTGACCATGACAGTATGGATGCCAGCATCTCTCAAGATATTGATCTTGGTCACATTATTGAGGGGATTGAGGTTCCCCATATCAAAAAACATATGTTTGTCTCGTGGACCTCGTGGAAACGATCGTCGCTTTGGCTTCTGACCAAGATCGCAATCCAGACATCCCTTGATTGCGGTGGTCTTGGACATGTTTACTACAAAGCATTCATACTCTACTTCATGTGTTTCCTCGCAAAGGACGCGATTAATGCGGATCTTTCTAGTCCTATACTGCATGCAATATCAGCCAAAATCCTCCGACGTCTAAGAAAGCTTGGCGCTTCTTCCCCTGACTGGGTACACGACATGGTGCTAAAGACTAGCGCATCTCTTCGAGAAATCCTCGAAGCAAGGTGGAAGGAAGTGGACGCCCCCCATCCCCTGTCCCTGTTGTGGAACTTTTCCCAGCTCGATCTCGAGAGAGACACACAGCTCTCGCTCTTGGGGAGTCTCAAGTATATTCATAGTTCTCTCACCAATCTTGCCACGGAACCCCACCATCCCCCTTTCTCCCCCCAACATCTTCCCCGCGGCAGTCTTAACGACTTCCTCTCCTCGAACGGCGCATTTTTTAAGAAAGCATACCATGTCAACCCGCAGGTTGCCTTGTATGATGTCGAACAGGCAGTCGAGCGAGGAATTGACGACTGGGTTGCTTGCATCATGGATGTGGACCAAGCGTGTATCCAGCTCGACGGGTTGATGGATACGTATCTGTCAAGCTCGTGGCCCACATATCAAAATAATCCAGACAACAATTCCATCAGGCTTCTAACAGTGATTGAGCTTTGGGTTGCACTCGACAAGCTGGTTGTCAGGGCGATCCCTATGCTAGCCAATTACTCCCCTGAGATCCCAACAAAACTCTTGCAAAGAGTACTCTTTCGAAGATCGGAGAACCTTCACCGTTTTCGCCGTGTATGCCAATACCTTTCTGCTCGTCACTCTCAATGCTTCCCAGACAACTCCATATTTTCGGACGAATTCACCAAAAGCACGTTTCCGGTTCGCTGTAACAGCAATTCGCCATATCTTATGCAGCACATCGAGGAATATGGACACACCATTCCTTCGTATGTTTCTATCACAGTATTTGAGCTGCGATGTCCGCTGTCCTTTCATATCTGGCGTTCTGCGACTGCCCGACTTTTGGGATCTTTCCCTGATTTTCGTCGCACCGAGAGCTATGAATGGAAAAGCAAAGGATTCCGATCTACTCCGCTTTTTGATATTCCTCGACTGCAACCTTTTCTTATCAGGCACTGGACGTCACCTGTCACTGGACAAGTGTACCTTGCTTGTCTGCTACCGGCTGATTTCTCATATTGGCACATATTTCACGACAATGCTCCAACAAGCTGTCCCATCGGGTCCAATGATCACTTTGTTTATTGGCATCCATCAAGCCGCAGATTGCACCGATATACCAATGTGACGTCTCATACTTCCAATGGTGTTTTGGTTGCTCAAGCGGAATGTACCGATGGTCTTTCCACCTCCGAATTCATTGCCTTTGGACACTTGCGGAGTGGTGGTTCACTAGAATGGCTCAATATTTTGCAGGAGTTACGCAGTAGAACTCTGAACTTTCGTCATCATGATGTTCATCTCCTGCTTGCTCAGGCAGCCTCTCAAGTTGGACCATTCGATGCGAGTACAGTGGAGTGGTTGTGGCACCAAGAGCTTCAAGAATCATCTTTCTGCCATACTTTCATAGACGAGCTTGAGAGTTTGCTGGTGGATGTTGGAATCCACTCTCTGGATGGGGTAATGATGCATACCGCTTCCTTCTTGCTGACCCGTTTACTTGGGTCCCGCTGCTATGAAGATATCTCGGAGCGGGCGATCAGACTTCTTCGACAAGTGCGCACAAAGATGTTCAAATGGGTACAGGACTTGTCATATGACCTGATGGTGGCTCCTACGAAGACGGAGCGAAGCAAGCTGCTAAGAGACATGGCTGCCGCCTGTCGAAGCACGTTTGATGTAGGCCCTAGTATTCTCCACAAGCTGCTCTACTCTGCGGAAGATGTTGCAGCCCTACTTTCTTGTGCCATCCTTATTCACGCAAATGGTTCCGTTGGTTACAAACGTAAGTCTAATCCTTGAGCTCGGATGGATGCATTAGTTCATGACTGGCAGGTGTTCCTGAATATTCACGGGTGCTCCTTGAGCGAGATCGTCGGCTTTCACTCGCTCTTGAGGGTGTTTTAAGAGATGTAATCCTGGCTGATCCATCAAACCAGGGAATTGATCTTGCAGTTCACAATGTTTTGTCTGGCTATCGTCCCGGTCCCCAAAGATGGCAGCCCTTGCTGCATCCGAATTCTAACTGGCTCACGTGCAAAACTGCAGCTACTGGAAAGAGGTGCTCACAGGTACTGCACCTCAACCTACTTGATGGAATGCTTTTGGTGGACAGTAAACCAATCAATGTATTGCCGCACGAGATCAGGGAACATGCATCGTACAAACAAATCTTTGGTGATGTATGCATGTATTCAGCTTACTCGTTCCAAGAGTGTCAACTTGTTTTTTACAGCGGGCTTTCCTCGTTATACCATCCGACCTCCCAGGAATGGACCTCTCTACCCTAGCCCTGATCTCGGACCACCGTGTCAGTGTCCTATACTTATTGAGGAGTCCGAACTTATCAACCCAAATATATGCAGGTACACTTTGCATGGAGAGATGATGACTTGTTGATTCGGGCACAGCATAGAGACGACGGTGATATCCTTGAGATGATTCCTCAGGGAATACTACGGATTGATCTTCCGACACCACTTATTCACGATCATGTTCACTGGCTGAACCTCTCCACACGCATCATCGAGTTACGCCCTCTCCAGAAGATTTGGGAGTATTCCTCTGATAATTGGAGGATTGACTGCACGACCGGGCAATATCGCGTTTACATGGGACACGAGTGCCTCGTAGACATGCACAGCCAGACCTGGAAAATGGTTTCGGATCACTTGAAGTGTCTAGACGTCCCTGAAAATCTCATAATCACTACGTTCCCTATCAACACTTCCACTTCCCAATCTCCGCCAGTCCGACGACTCTCTGCCATTTTACCCCGTTACGGTTTGTCATTCTTTGTGAACCAGGATGGGGACCTTGAATCTCGTGACTTCAAAAGTATGGTCTATGACGAGAATCAATGTGTCGGGACATTGTTTGGTCTAGCAAACCGGCTTGTGCTTCGCTCGAAAATCCAGGTTGAGGGGAGACCCGTGCATAGATGGGTTGTTATCCCGGATGGTCTTCTCTCACTGGACCAGAGCAGTCCTCTGTCTCGCTTCACAGAGAATGGAAAAAACCCTCTACAACCGGTCACGTTCAACAGATACACAGTGGATACTGAGTTGGGTTGCTTGACAGGCTATACCAGCTGGAAGAGCAAGCTATACCTTGCTTATCTGCATGTCCAAACTAACGTTGACTGGCGGCCCGATCCATTGACGGGTAGAACGGGTATCCAGGAGGCCCTGCGGCTCTTACGATCAGCTGCATCTCGGTCAATCGGGGAAGGCGACATTCGCCACTGCCAGTGGTATGGGAATCCAGAAGTTCTTTCTTCAGGCCCCTTTACCACGATATATCCTCAAATCAGTTTTGCTACAGCGGAACTCAACTACCTCGTGAGGAGAGGAAGGTTTCTCCGTACCAACCAGGACATATTGAACAAGTTTGATCACCTTACTAAACCACGGCTGGATATCGAGGCCGCACTGCGATCCGCTTATCTTTTTCCGTTCGATGATACAGGACCAAATTTTATTGGCCTGTCATCACTTGATCCTTCTCAGTATTGGCGCTGTATGCCAGGACAGGTCATGCTAGGCGAGCTACTCCTTGATCGGTGCGCACCAAAGTTACCGTCCCCTATCCAACTGCGATGTTGTGGACCCCAAGGCAATAGGACCTCATCCGATCCCAGTACTCACACGTTGCAACCATTATTTGATTCTATTCGGACTGGCAAGAATGATCCCCCGTTCCATGATCAATATATGTCTCGTCTTCATGACAGCGCACGACATGTCCGCGAGGCATCTCGCATGACTCGCAAGGCGATGCGAAGGCCCTCCGACGAAGAATTTAGGAAGCACTATGTGCAATGCAGAGAACGTTACACGAGCAGTTTGCATACTGTGAAGAAGGAGCTAGGTCCAACAGACGATCTTGGACACGCTCTCGACCAGGCAGGTCAATGGCCACCAATTACACCAACAAGTCTCTTTCGATGTCTCGCTTCCACCTCACCAATAAAGCTTCCTGACGATTGGAAGCAGTGTCTAGTATCACTGGCACTGCTCCTGGTGGAGCTCCAGCGCTCGCGAAGATTGCTCCACTTTTCCCTAGAGAATTCCGAAGAAGAGTTGTACAGAGAACTAGAAAACGAAGGATGTGACAGTTGGAATAGTGAAGAGTACCCAGATTGGCTGTTAATCCAGGTGCGATACTCGCGATCAAGCAGCTAATTCTACTCATGGTTGTTGCTGGCCCATCTCAGTTGCAAGGGGACTTCGTTATCCGAGAAATTCAGGCCGATGTCGCGCTCAAGATGATATCTCCACCACACGGAGAAAATTCCACAATGCAAGTCAACATGGGAGAGGGGAAATCCTCTGTGATTCTACCAATATCTGCTGCCACTCTCGCAGATGGCGATCAACTAGTCCGTGTCATCATCCCAAAGGCATTAACGGCCCAAACATTCCGGCTTTTGGTCGATCGTCTTGGTGGGCTAGTCAATAGGCCAATATATGCCCTGCCCTTCTCCCGTTCCCTTACAGGCAGGTATAACAATCAGCAATTTACAATGCTGTGTGAGTTACTGTCTGAATGCATTCGCAATCATGGCATTCTGGTACTTCAACCTGAACATGTGTTATCCCTCAAGCTGACCACTGTGGAAAAGCAGATCCAAGGTAGTGTTCACGACGATGATGGTAGCACTCAGCTTGGCCCTATAGACATTAGAACAGGAAGTTACAAAAACCCAAACAGTAGCGTTCCGCCGGGCCTTCTGGCGTCGGGTGACGCATTCCTGGAACTTCTGAAATGGGTTCAATCTTGCTCCCGAGACATCCTGGATGAGGTCGACGAGGTCCTTCATCCCCGGTTTCAGCAAACTTATACCATTGGCCATCAGCAACATATGGAAGGATATCCCGGTCGATGGACAATTACTCAGCAAATCCTTAGGCTGGTCAGGAGGCATGCGCTTTCTCTTTCACACGATCTCCCCGACACAATAGAGTACGAACTTGAAACATCCGGATCATTCCCGCGCATCCGCATTCTACGTGGCTCTGACGCCCGCCAACGCTTGATATCTCTGATTGTGGAGGACGTGATGAACGGGCATCTTCCCGGTTTCAACTTTCGGGACATCGATTGTGACCGACGACTTCGCGCTGCAGTTCGCGCTTTCATATCGTCCAAAGATGTATCCCGGCGGACTGCAAGTACTGTGGAAGAATATGCTCGGCAAAGCACTCTTTGGGATGGAATACTACTCCTCCGTGGTCTCCTGGCCTGCAACATCCTCCTGTTCGCATTGGCAGAACGGAGGTGGCGGGTTGACTATGGCCTTTCCCCAACGCGCACTATGCTCGCAGTGCCCTATCGATTCAAAGACGTACCCGCGCCAAGGGCTGATTTCGGCCATCCGGATGTCATGATCGTGTTGACATGTCTATCTTACTACTACGGTGGCCTCACGGAAGAGCAGCTAAGAGCCTCTTTTGAAATTCTGCAGGAACAGGATGACCCATCAATGGAATATGCAAACTGGCTTCAAGACTATGACCCTGACTCGGTACCACAGTCTGTTCTGGATGTCGGCAATATTAATACCAAGTCCTCAGAGCAGTGGGACAAGTACCTTTTTCCACTCTTTGCTCGTAACCAAGGGGCAGTGGATTTCTACCTTTCGAAAGTCGTCTTTCCAAAGGAAGCCAAGGAATTTCCTTGGAAACTCGCAATGTCCAGCTGGGACTTGGCAGAGATACAAGAATATCCGGTAACCGGTGGGTGATGTTGAATCTTTGATCTCTGACTCAAGCTCGAGTTACTCAGGCTTGGCTAAATTAAACTTCAGGTTTTTCGGGAACTAATGATTATCAAGATCTACTACCTACATCTATCACCCAGCGCGACCTCGATCACCAGCGCGGAACCACTGCAAGGGTCCTTTCTCATCTCCTCCAACCAGAAAACAACAACTCGTATACACTCATATCTCACGCGAATGGTGACCGACGAACCACGTTTGAACTCCTCAAAATGATAGTCGACCAGACGCCTAAAATTCGCGTCCTGTTGGATGTCGGTGCACAGATACTGGATCTTTCTAATTACCAAGTAGCCAAAGCATGGCTAGGCCTCAGTTCTGATTCTGACGGAGCCATCTACTTCAATGAGGATGACGAGCTGATGGTACTCACAAAGGATGGTAATTACCGGTATTTGATATCGTCACCATTTTCTCAGCAGTTGGGCCGTTGCATTGTCTATCTGGATGACGCACACACCCGAGGTACCGACCTCAAATTCCCTGACGGATTCCGAGCTGCTGTTACACTAGGGCCAAAAGTCACAAAAGATCGTTTAGTCCAAGGTATGAAACAATGCGGCGGAGGTCACCTGATGAATGAACTCATATTTCTGTCGCATAGGTTGCATGCGGATGCGCAAGCTTGGCCACGGACACTCCGTCATGTTTTTCGCACCTCTTGAAGTTGACGGGAATATCCGAGCTATCTCCGCAAAAGACGATTACACTACACCAGTCACTACAACCAACGTCTTGCACTGGGCAATACACGAGACATGGACTGATATCCAGGAGCGGGCTCCTTACTGGGTGCAACAAGCCATCCGCCATAACTCTGGATCCGACGCTTGGACCCGTTTCTGCAATGACGAAATCACGCGAATGGATTTTACGGCCGCATGGCTTCAACCAGAACTCAAATCACTGGCTAATCTCTATGCACCATTTCAACCGCAAAACATCACAAGTTGCTCGTCCGTGCTGGAAGAATGTGCAGAATATTTAGAAATTCAGCAACAATGCATAAACTTTGGAGTTCTTAGACTTCCAGAAGCGCAGATGGATGAAGAGCAAGAAAGGGAGATCAACCGCGAGATTGAACGTGAACGAGAAGTGCAACAGCCGCCGCTCGGAGTAACACCTGCGATGCATGACATTCATCCAGATGTCGTTTCCTTCGTAATGACTGGCGTCATCCCTCCATTCTATGCAGGCAGTGCATTTCATCCTGTCTTTGCGACACTCCAACAGACCTCTGCTGCTGCAAGTGAAGCACACTTGTGGAGTCCATGCGTCTTCCAGGCGCATACCTAGTAAGGTGGTCTCCTAGCACTCATAGGGCAGTCTGCCCCAAACCTTGATAGCAGACAAGCGCTCCACGACCATACGTGTTTCAATGCTACTCGCTCGCCAGATCTCGCTGATGATATGTGTCCTATCGTGCGTGCCGAGCTGTTGATGTTGATTCGTCAAAAAAGTTGAAGCGCGAGTTTCTCACGGCCTTGCCATCGGGCCTCACCATACCGCGAACGGCGAGCGCAGGTCAATCTCAAAACACTTCAAATCTTACACACTAGCTACGTTCTGAAACTATCCATCCCACCCCAGGCAGGAGCAGCTAGAAGTCCCTATGGATGGGTACGGCCGGTATGTACATGCTCGTAACGATGTTGTGTATGTAGGGTTCATGTTGAATAGGGTGAATAGTCATGATGCTGCAATATTCGAGTGATGCCTCGTGGCGGTATCATGACATCAAACCATGGATCCTACCCTTGGCCGACAAACCCCCCAGCTCTAGCGAACCGATCCCGCTCCGCATTCCCTTCCGCCATGTCTCCACGAGACTCTTTGCTTCGTATGGCGAGACGTCTGTGTTGAGGGTCCCGACAGTGATGTGAAGGCTGTTCCTAATCTCAGCTGGCAGCATTGATACAAACTCGTGCTTCTCTTGTCCTGGATCGGCGTCATTGTAAGGTTCGTCAGCCAGTTCAAAGTCATCGACAGTCAATGCCATGACCCTGTCGTCCCAGACAAGATGTCCGAGAGTGAACGAGAAGAGCGGTGGTGCCCGTAGTTGAGCGAGCGCACAGCATCGTTCCCAAAGATCAGCTAATTCGGGCAGATTGGCCTTGTGCACGATCGTGATGTGAGGTCGATTGGAAATCCGTTCATCGTCGACCAGTTTTCTCCAAAAGGTCTTGCCATCACATGGAACATCTTCCCCTTGCTCCATCAGAGGTGCGATGAGCGCTTCACAATCCACTTCGACCAGTATCCCAAAGTATCGCGGTGGTGTATACCCCTTTGCCTTCTTTTCGTTCTTATCTGCCCCTTTCTTCCTCGCTGGCGCATATCCTTTGGCGGCTGCAATGGCTTCGTCAATTTGCTCCTGATTGGGTCGCTCCAATCCCAGGATGTCGACGCATCCATCGACTGCACGGGCCACTGCTGCTTCGAGCGGCTCAACAATATCCATTTCAACACTAGCATCCACTTCGGCGTCCGAAAGTTCTTCTGCCTGGTGCATAAATTGTCGGATGACGTCCTCGTGCGACTTTCCAAATTGGTCGGCTCGTAGAGTTTGGTGTCTATCGCCACGATCGAGGATACGATCTCCACAGAACCGAACTATCCTCGCTGGCGGCTGCTCCAGAGACCAATTAAGGGCAAGGAGACGAACCGGTGGATGCATTTTGGCAACAGCGTTGCGTAATGCCTCTCGGTGTTGTCGCGTATGGTTGTTTCTACATAGGAGTTTGTGAATAGACGCTCCGTAACATGAAATCGCAGAACTCACTTGTCAGCGATAACGACATCATGTTGTTTGAGGAGATTGACAACGTTTTTGAGAAAGGTGGGGGCCGACTTCTTGCCTTGCACATCATCACTCTGGGTATGTCCAAACTCGAAGAGATGGGCGAGTGCGATAGAGACCGTCGTCTTGCCTACGACCTGACATCAGCTCTACGACACTTGGAGAGGGCAGAGATCGACTCACCGCACCCTGGAATAGCAACGGGCACGATGACGGTTTTACCGAATTCCTTGGCAGCCCGGTCTGCCTCCTCGGTATCAGATAGATCTACATTTCCTTGCTCAGTACCCAACCATCTCAAAAACCGCTCTCTAGTGGCTATAATCCCCTTTCCCTGTGTATACCCCTCAAAAGCGCTCCTGTTTGTTTTGATCTCGTTCCTGACCCATTTAGCGTAAACCTGTGTCTCTTTGCGCTTCATCTTGGTCTTGGGAAGTTTCGCATTGTTGAGCGAGCCATTGGTAGACAAGAGCGATTTTGTGATCTCCCGCCAGTCGCGATACATCATATATGGTTCGTCAAACTTCACCTTGAAGAAAAACGAGGAACCAGTTGGATATGGCGGCCGTTTCTCGGGAGACGTTTTACGGGATTTCGGGTCGACGATGCACGCGCGGACGACAAAACCTTCCAGTGGTTCCCCTTTCCATCGTCCCGTCTCTGCGATCTTGTCGGTGAAATCTTTCACTTCCGCAAGTGTGTCATATACGATGGTCGCGGTTTTGAGGAAGCCCCATTCTTCTGCGAACGCATCGATGATATCGGTAGGGAGGGTATGAAAGTCCTTGCAATTTTCATTTATCCCATGCAGATGGAGGCCGGACTTCTCTGGCGGGTAGGCTAGTACATGTTCTTCGAAGTCGTCATCACAAAGCTTTCAAAATGGAGCCACTGTTAGTCCACGACTATAAATCATGCCGGGCGGTGAACCCACCTCTGCTACCGCAGTCCAGTTCTTTTCCCAGAGCACGGCCGCGAGTTGCTCTTCCGTTTTTCCCGTTGACGCGAGATGTGTTCTGAGCCACCTGTGGCCAGCTTGTGAATGTGTCTCCAACACACCATCCATCTCTCCTAAGACGTGTTTGGACGTGACAATCAGCTTGGAAGGCGAGATGGCAGCGATGAAAATGATACATCCATTTGATTTGACCGACAACGTGTACGGTGAGCCCGTATGCGCCTCCAAAGATGACCACTATCGCACACAATCAACGGACGGTAAAACGAGATGAAATCAGGAGTATTCTTCTCTGCGGGAAGACTTACGTCGGTCCAAGGCACCTCCCCGATGTTGAAGAACTTGTCGTAGCCACGAGCGACGATCTGATACCGAGGTTGGTTGATGCCTGCCTCCTTTTTGAGCTCTCTCGTAAATAGACCTCGAACGAGCGTCGGAAATGGCGACGGAACATCATAGTACTTGAACTCGTTCATCTTCCAGCTCCTGATCTCGACAGTGGTGTCCGAGGGCGCAGAGTATACAGTCGATCGGATGAGTCTAGGCGACTTTTGGGAAATCCGATGCAGTTCGACGATTAGCTGTGAGTCTTCAGTGTCGAAATGCGATTCGGCCATCGTGGGTGTGTGCGTCAAAGAGCAAGGTATGTCGGGCACGAGTTAAATAATCACAGGGCAAGTCAGAATGTTCGGCACGAGTCAATTATCCTGACTCGTGCCTAACATTCTGACTCGCACCCGATCGATCTAACAATATCATACACAATACCAAGCGATGTGATACAAGTTATCAGAACAGAAAAAACTGAACACTACATTGACATGTCGAAAAACATAATCAACCTCATCATTCCTCCATCGCATCGTTACCGTTCGTCATCGTCTCGCTGTCCTCTCCCTCGGTGACTTCGATCGGATCCAGGCTGACATCGTGGTCCGCACCGACGTGCAACTCGCAGATCGCGTACAACTTGAGCGATTGCGTGCCCTTGAGCAACATGAATTCAAGTTTGACGGCGAGACTCTTGCTGATGGTGACACGCCCGCTGCAGCGACGGGTTCCGGGCTGCTGTTACACCATGGAAACGCGTTCAAGTAATATACCCACATGATAAGAACGTTCGTGTACCCCAAACCCACTCGCCTTTACCATTGGTCAAAAGGCTGCAGTGGGCGCCTGGCTGGCCGCCGTGGGAGTCACCAAACGAGTACTGCCAAAAGGTTGACTTTGAATTCTTGAAAGCGTCAGGATCGATCGGAAAGGCGTGGGCGGTGATCTTCCGACTCGCCCGTATGCAAGTACACGACAGTGGTACATCGCGTGACGTCGCGAATCAAACGGGCCTGTTGATTGTGTCTTTGTTCACATTACAGTCACCCACTGGACTGCCCGAACACCGCGTAGGCAGTGTGGCTGTTGCGCTAGCAGCCTCCCATGTCGGTGAGTCAGATGCTGGTAACTGGACGGGGAAAACACGTCAGTAAAGGAGAAACATTGTTGCAAACTTACAGGATTATGGATCTCATGCCACCACCCAGCCTCTACGACGAGAACTCAATATTTGGTGTTGTTTTCACATCACGTGATGTTCATCGAAACGCGGTTTGGTTACAACCACGAAATGGAGATGCGAGTTTGCTTCACAAAGTCATGGCTTCCTCGTCGTCGCTCGCGTTGAGCTCGCTCCTTTCGACACTACACACGCATCTGAACGCTCAAACGCAGCTCCTTCCACAACTACATTCCCAACTCGGTCTGCCTGCCACCGCCATCGAAGACGAACTCCAAGAACTACAGGACAACCTGACTCGAGCGGTCGAGTCACAAATCGACGTACGCAAGAAGCAAGTCGAAGAATGGGGAGCGAGATGCGAAGAGACGGAAATCGGATGTTCGCGATACGCACGCGCGTTGGGTGCCAACGCCAAAGTCGCTGGATCGCTCAGCGAGATCAAGCCTGAAAAAGTTCTACCACGACGGCACGAACGTGCCTTGGAGTATCAAGAGCGATTGCGACAGGTGGGTTGATGGTTGTTACATATCGATACAAAGGATACGACGTGATGATATTGGGATAGGTGTACCACACAAAGTTAGAACAACTGACGACATTGACGAATCGACTCAACGTTCTCGCGCGAAGTTTGGGGTCGAATTATTTTTCCGCAGACATTCTTCAACCGACCGTTTCGGCCGAGGAGGACCCGAGCGATCCTAGTGCTCTTCGGGATGTTATGCCAGAGCGTTTCTCTAAATTAGAGAAGGAGCTGGTACGAGGAAAGGGCGAAATGGTGAGTTGATTCATGTTCCGTTTCCAAGGTTTCGTGGGGTGGAGGCGATCTATACACAAACAATGGGCGGTCGTCTGAGTTGGGCACCTCTGCAAACATGATAATCATGTCCTACGACCCTTCCATTGTCGGTGGTTGATCCTGCTTGAAACTCAGAGGCAACCTCCATCGAAATTTACATGGCCTATGATACACGCATACCGGCGGACGTCATCTTTGTTGTCATCGCCATATCTGCCCAGCTTCATATTCCATATTAACTATGTTTACTAACCATCTTCACTTAGACGAAGCGTCTCGCCCTGCTTGGCAACGTATTCATTCAAATCGATTGGCTACACACAGAACTTGGCATTGATCTACCAGAAGTTGATGACAGGCCAGCTCTACCTGTTGCTTCTTCCTCGACATTAACAGTTCCCGCCTACCCACTCCCCCGTTCGTCTTCTTCGAGCAACCTACGAGCTCCTAGTGTAGACCCTTTTCTTGAGTCGACTGGCACACCTACCCCTTCGTGTCATGGTAGATCCGACGCCAAGCTTCTCTTCCGCTCAGCTTCTCCGACCCCAACATCACCAACTGAACACAGTGCAGATCCCGTGCGGGAATTTCAGCATGCATTCTCTCGTTTTGTGCAACTCTTGGATTCTTCATCAACATCCGATCCTGTTCCTGCCACTCTTCTTGGTTCGCTTGGGGTCGAACCAACACAGAGGATGGTGTTATATGCAGAGCAGCGATGTTCTGAGTTGACGGAGCTGAAGAAACGGAGAGAAACTCACATCCAAGCCATGTATGACCAACTGGAATCGCTCTGGAAAAGAATGGGAGTAGATGATAAGGCGATGGACGCCTTCGTTGAGGTGGGTTACCCTGACACAGGTCCTGTTGCTTTTGACGTGCGTTGTCTTCAGGCGAATTGTGGGACGACCCCCCATGTTATTCAAACCTACGAGGAAGAGCTAGAGCGCATGATTGACCTGAAGAGGGAACGAATGGAAGAGTTTATTGAGAATGCCCGGTCAGAGATCCAGTCGTTGTGGAACGAACTGATGACGGGAGAGGATGAACGTGCAGATTTTGCTGCTTTTGTGGATGGTAGTTACCCTCCGTTAAGGCTGCCACCAGGATGGAGTTGACATTTTCACGCACAGATGAACACACGGAAGATCTGCTGAGCCAGCACGAGCATGAAATCGCGCGGCTCAAAACGGAGGTCAGGCTCAAGAAACCCATGTTGGCATCTATCAAGAAATACTTTGACATATGTGAAGAGGGGAAGGAGCTGGAGAGGGCCGCTGGGGACCAAACGCGACTCTTGGGTCGAGGAGGCGGCAGGGATCCGGGTCGGCTACTGAGAGAAGAGAAGATGAGGAAGCGGGTTGGCAAGGAGAAGCCAAAGGTTCGTTCTCAAGTCCCGCAGTTGTTCTTCGCCTGTTTAATCATTCGACGAGCAGCTAGAACAGCAACTGCTGTCGTCCCTTCCCGCATGGGAGCAGGCCAATGGTCGCCCCTTCCTCGTGCATGGAGAAAGCATGCTTCAGATTCTGATGGAGGGTATATCTGCGAACGAACAAGAGAACAAGAAGAAGACAGTCACGTCACAATACTCGATACAAGCTCTCAATGCGAGTAAACCCACTGGCCCTCTGACACGTAGCCGCAGCCTGGAGCCTTCCAACGGCAACGCCAGCAAACCTGGGTATGTCCCTGGAAGAAACAATGCACCTCCGGGAGCTGTCACGCCAGCGGTGAGGCCAGGGTCATCTATGTCTCAAACAACCAGCAAACGGCAAAAGCTTACTGACGGTCGAGCTAAGCCTATGCGGAGCTCGTCCCCTGCAAAGGGCCGCACGCCGAGTGGACCCGCTTCTGGACTGCCAAAGTCCACTGTCTCGCACATCACGACACGGTCGAAACATGGAGAGGGCTATGGCTCGCTCGGATGGGGTCGCGCTCCGTCCACGACGCAACGTACGACGTCTCGAGCTGCAACTTACTCTGGTGCGAGCTCCCGCCGTCACGAGGGCGCGACGAAATCGCATAGCGGGAACTCGGTAGGATCGAGCATAGCGCGGGCGTCGAGCTTGAACAAGGGTGGTCGGATCAGGCGGGAGAGTTTTCGACCGCGGCCGAGCATCGACTGCGTGAGGCCCAGTGGTGGGACAGCGTTCCGAGGGATGCCACCGACCGCGGAGGAGTGAGGTTCTCGTTGTTCTTCCTTTATTACGTCTCTGATTACTTTTGAACGCTCGCCGGCGAGACGATATTATTATCTTTATCTCGAATCTTTGTAGGCTACTATGACTTGTCCCCTAACGTATTTGTACTTCTTAGTGGCAACCTGAGTCTGGTTTCGATCTCCAACCTGGCGAATCCCGCTTTTCTCCCATCCTTAAAGGAGCGTATAATTTCGCACTATAAGAAGCAGCCAACACAGCAGATAAGCCTTTCATCCCACCCCCATCTACATTGATATGGCAGCATACACACGGAACGAACGTCCACGCAGAGGAAAGCCAACTGACTATCGTAGTCGCCAACCAGGTGCTAGTTCATCCGAGTCAAACACTTTTGTTCTAAAAGACCTGGAAAAACGTATGGCGACGCTGTCGGTCGACTCCACAGGCTTCGCTTCGGAGCTTGTCCGACTGCGTCACGTCAAACCAGTCGCCTCCTACTCATGGGTCGATGCACCAGTCTCCACCATCGCCGTCCCAGGTACGTCCACGCACCGATACCGTCATGTCCCTCTCACATACCATCTCTCGAATAGGTTCCCCTTGGATCTGGGCAGACGAGCGCCCGCCCGTGAAACAAGTACCGCTCGACGCAGGAGTCCAGTACATCCATCACGACGCATCAAAGATGGGGAACCACTCCCCGTTGCTGCCCCTCTTTGCTGCGATTGATGCGATGAACAACGACTTTGCGTACGCGGACCTCGACCTCGTCACCGATCGCAATGGCTTGCGCAAGTTGCTGCGCTACATTGACAATACGCGCACCGGGGACGACTTCCGGATCGACGTTGAGTTGATTGGAAAAACGTGCGTGTTTACGCGGCAGGAGGAGGCCACGACGCTCGTTGGCCAGCACACGGGGTATGGCCACGAGTATCTCAAGGCTACGACCAAGGCACCAGTCGGGTGCGACAAGATGGTTGACCATCACCGCATCATCACCTATGTGAGTCGTGACCGTGGGCTCAACGTGTAGGGTGTCGATGACCGTGCGCTTTAGAAATTTGGGAGTTTGAACATCTTGCTCACTTTCACGGCGGATGCGTGCATAGAGACAAAGCAGGACGACGACGATTTCCTCGCCTCGTTCTCGTCGTTGAGTCTTGGGGGCAACAAGGACAAGCCAAGCAAGGCGAACGAGCCAGTGTCTGCTACTGGTTTCGAGGTGCAATCCACACCATCCCGTTCACTCGTCCCTCAGGCCAACTTGATCGAGGTGAAAACGAGGTCTATTTACAGGGAACCGAATTGGAGGGAGATTTATCCCCAGATATATCTCTCGCAGACGGCGTGGCTCTACATGGCCAAGCATAACAGAGGCGCTTTTGAACCTGTCGAAAAGATTTCGCTCACGGGCAAGGAGATGAGGCCGTATGCGGAGATGATGGAAGCTTCGCTCGGAAAGTTGAAGAACTTGCTCAAGGTGATATTGAAAGCAGTGCGAGAGCAAGGAGAGGGAGTGCCGTTGAGCCTGGTGCGCCAGGGAGGGACGCTGTCGCTCTGGAGGCGCAAGAAGGGGACTGGGAAGCCTCTTGGGGAAGAAATCAGGTCCAAGTTCAAGGGCAAGGTCCCCGTTGCCAGTGGGCAGTGTTAGTAGTGGCTGTAGTCTTTATGGCCACCGAACCAAACACACTGGCATACCTACACTCACCTCTATTCCGTCATGTCCCTTGACGTCTGACCTCATGTTTCCTCCAGAGTCGATCTCACTCGAGGTTACCCCTTGAGTTGACCGTCCGTACACGTCTTACAGTAATTTGGTCACATCATGATTCTGAATTTTCACAATCAATGCAATGGATCTGTGTTTTGGAAATCCCGCTGGAGGATATTCAGACTAGGGTCGGCTTCGCCTCTGGAGACCTTGCTGGATCATGTGTCACACTGATTATGGTTGTCCACAGATTCTTCTGTCAACGTCGGGGACTGCCTCGTCTTATAGCCCTCATGATCACATCACTTGCAGTTTCGTTGAACCAACGCACGCTAATTTTTTGGTATTGTGATCTGGAAAAACCCGCGATTTGTTTTATTTCCATTTTCGCTCACTCGCCAACCCCAACATGCAGCTTCTCAGCTGGAATAAAATCCGGAGAAGCCCGAGATCGCATTTATTTCCTTTCTGCTTCGCTTGTGTGTCCTTGTTTTGAATCTGCAGACGAAACGACATTGCTTCAATGACCTTGCTTGCCAGCAAGGTAATGTTCTCTCTAGCATCGCTCGACGGCGTCGAGCGGGGTCATGTCGACTGTGGGGGGTCAAAGAGCCAATGCAGAGGCGCGACTCGGATGACGCGTGACGCGTGACGACTCGGATACAATTTTTTCATCATCTATGCCAGTGCATCCTGGCGCTGCTCTCAACTCAGGTCCTCGAGATTTTGACGACTCCGTGACAGGGCTCGATTTGCGGAGGGTATAACCTATGTACCCTCAGGTTGTGACACTATGCACATATTGACGAGTCCGTTCGTCTGGTCGTCCGAGCCCGGTCAAGTCCTGTGTATCACTGCCTTTCATCCAGTGTTGCACGCTGACACATGTATGCCAATTCCAACCTGAAATAAACGCTCGGCACACCCTTCGCTGCACTCAATAACCCACCTTCCTGGTCGCGTATTGAGCACGGAACAAGATCAACCACAATACGAATCGACGATGTCAACGTGGGCAAGGTTTGAGCTACTGTGGAAGCGAATATGGACTTCACGACACTCCACGTTTGTCTCTCGCTGCATCCTTAACAGCTCCCTGTTCTGAGTAGCGATGGCGGTAGACCGGGCACGGGTGAAGAACGACCACAACATGAACCAGGCATGTCGACCTGGACAAGGTTCGGTTTATTGTGCAAGCGAGTATGGACTTCTATGTGCTCCAGGTGTGTCCCTCGTTGCATGGGTTCGCAGTCTGACCAGCAATGACCAGCAGATCGAGCACCGGAGGGGAACGACCACAACCTGAATCAAGCGATCTGTCGTGTAGCCCCCTCGCTGTGGGTCTCGAGAGCTCCCCCCTAGTTCGCCAATTGATCTATCCTGCAGAACAGCATACAGACATCCAGTGCTTCCAGCCCCATTCCCCAACATACAGGGCAGGAGCACGGGAAGGAGGAGGAATCCGGATCCGAGGACCAGCCACAAGACGGACCTTTGTCGTCGGGTTCTGCGCAGGAACAGGGGAAAGAGGAAATGTCCGAACACGAGGACAAGCCACAGGACGTCCCTTCCTTGCCTACTTCCGCACAGCAGCAAGAGGAGGAGGGAAACTACACACCGGAGGACCAACCACAAGATGGGTCGTCGTCTTCGTCGAGCTCTGTCACGCACATGGGCAAAGACAAGGTGATAGTCATTACGAGTGCGCGACTCATTTCCCTACATAGTCGAAAAGCATGCTAATAACAAGGTAGATATTCAAGTGAGGGAACCCGCTCTTGGCCTTCGACGACTCCCCGCCGGCTTCTACACTGTGGTCCATCACAGTGGCCATGAATGGAGAACTGAAAACCAGCGTTCATCAGTGAGTGACGAGGTCGTCGAATGGCGTGGGCCGATCCCATTGTGAGCACCTCCTTCTCCAACCCAGGTTAGTGCTCACAGCAGTTGTAGACCGTCGGATTGGTCAGCTACCATTGGTCTTGAGATATATGCATCCTTCGAATTCCAGCCCATGTTGGGTACTGGGGAACACCTGCAAACGTTGACGATCACTGTGGATCAACTATTGGATCGCAGTGCGAAACACATTCGTAAGTGGGACAGGATTTTGCATAACGATGCGGGTACTCATTATCGTAGCATTTACCCTCTTCCCAAAGAATGGTGATATTGTATCCCCATGTTCATCTATTCTCGTGATTGTCGAACAGCGTAGTGACGGGAGCAGTGATTCATCAGCGTCAAGAGTCCTTGGCCCTCGCTGTGTAAGCAGGCTACTTCTGTCAACACGATCTCTGATTGACCATTGTATGTCTGTAGTCAACTACAGTGACCCTAAACCAGCTGGAAGACGCAACGAATCGTGGTCACAGCGCTCTCACACGTTACCGGAAACATGGGGAAAAACCAGACCTGGAACGTTCGGTTGCAGAGTTTGAGCAGGCACTCAGCAATTGTCCGGTTGACCATCCTTGTCGCACGGCTGCTCAGTCGAACCTGGCTATGGCGAAATTCATCCTCTGTCAGGTCGAGGACATGATTGCTACCCTCGAGATTCCCATTCGCTTGTATCGCGATGCACTTGTTGCCCGTCCTGTCGGTCACATTGACCGACCGTCCACATTGGTTCAGCTGGCTGCGGTGCATTTGGCACGATTTGAGAAGCAGGGGGACGATGTAGATGGAGCACGAGTTGAGGCATTACTACACGAGGCATCAGAGCTCAGCTCCAACGACAGTCATGAAATGCGGGCTGCGTCTTTCATGCGGCAATTATATGTTGGCCATAGAGCTCGCCCTGACCACGCAAGAGGGCAATCGCCAGTAGACCCGGATTCAAGTCCACGGGTAACAGACGAGGACCCACGGATCTCGAGTGTCGCGCTGCTGAGGCGGTTCGAGCGATACGGTAATCTAGCGGACCTCCAACGAGCAATCACACTTTTACAAAATTCGGTCAGATCTGTTCCGATCTGGGATGATGGGTACCGCGTAGGACTAGGGAATCTCGGCGTGGCGTTGTTGCAGCGATTCGAGCACGTTGGGGAACTGAGGGATCTTGAGGGTGCCATTTCGACACTCAGGGATGCCGTTCACCTCACCCCTGATGGTCACCCTGACAAGCCTACTTGTCTGAACAACCTCGGCCTCTCCTTCAGAGCTCGTTTCGAGCGCCTCGGGGAGCTGAGGGATCTCGAGGATGCCACTTCGACCCTCAGGGATGCCGTTCATCTCATCCCTGATGGTCACCATCACAAGCCGAGTCGTCTGAACAACCTCGGTCTCTCCTTCATCACTCGTTTCGAGCGCCTCGGGGAGCTGAGGGATCTCGAGAATGCCATTTCGACACACAGGAATGCCGTTTACCTTACCCCTGATGGTCACCCTGACAAGCCGAGTCATCTGAACAACCTCGGGACCTCCTTCAGAGCTCGTTTCAAGCGCCTCGGGGAGCTGAAGGATCTCGAGGATGCCATTTCGACACACAGGGATGCCGTTCACCTCACCCCTGATGGTCACCCTGACAAGCCTACTTGTCTGAACAACCTCGGGAGCTGCTTCAGAGCTCGTTTCGAGCGCCTCGGGGAGATGAGGGATCTCGAGGATGCCATTTCGACACACAGGGATGCCGTTCACCTCACCCCTGATGGTCACCCTGCCAAGCCAAGTTGTCTGAACAACCTCGGGACCTCCTTCATCACTCGTTTCGAGCGCATCGGGGAGCTGAGGGATCTCGAGGATACCATTTCGATATACAGGCATGCCATTCACCTCACCCCTGATGGTCACCATCACAAGCCGAGTCGTCTGAACAACCTCGGTCTCTCCTTCATCACTCGTTTCGAGCGCCTCGGGAAGCTGAGAGATCTCGAGGATGCCATTTCGACACTCAGGGATGCCGTTCACCTCACCCCTGATGGTCACCCTAATAAGCCGAGTTGTCTGAGCAGCCTCGGGAGCTCCTTCATCACTCGTTTCTTGCGCCTCGGGGAGCTGAGGGATCTCGAGGATGCCAGTTCGACACTCAAGGATGCCGTTCACCTCACCCCTCATGGTCACACTGACAAGCCGAGTCGTCTGAACGACCTCGGTCTCTTCTTCATCACTCGTTTCGAGCGCCTTGGGGAGCTGAGGGATCTCGAGGATGCCATTTCGACACACAGGGATGCCGTTCACCTCACCCCTGATGGTCACCCTGACAAGCCAGGTCGTCTGAACAACCTCGGGAGCTGCTTCAGAGCTCGTTTCGAGCGCCTCGGGGAGATGAGGGATCTCGAGGATGCCATTTCGACACACAGGGATGCCGTTCACCTCACTCCTGATGGTCACCCTGACAAGCCAGGTCGTCTGAACAACCTCGGGAGCTCCCTTACCACTCGTTTCTTGCGCCTCGGGGAGCTGAGGGATCTCGAGAATGCCATTTCGACACACAGGGATGCCGTTCACCTCACCCCTGATGGTCACCCTGACAAGCCGGGTCGTCTGAACAACCTCGGGACCTCCTTCATCACTCGTTTCGAGCGCATCGGGGAGCTGAGGGATCTCGAGGATGCCATTTCGACACACAGGGATGCCGTTCATCTCACCCCTGATGGTCACCCTGACAAGCCTACTTGTCTGAACAACCTCGGTCTCTCCTTCATCACTCGTTTCGAGCGCCTCGGGGAGCTGAGGGATCTCGAGGATGGCATTTCGATACACAGGGATGCCGTTCACCTCACCCCTGATGGTCACCCTAATAAGCCGAGGTGTCTGAGCGGCCTCGGTCTCTCCTTCATCACTCGTTTCTTGCGCCTCGGGGAGCTGAGTGATCTCGAGGATGCAATTTCCCTGTATTCACATGCTGCAGCTCTTCCCATAGGCCCCATCAGTGTTCGATTTTGTGCATCACGGAATTGGATATTATGTGCCCGACGTATGCACCATCCCTCTCTCCTCCGTGCATACTCTATCACCATTAACCTCTTTCCCCAACTTGCATGGATTGGCCTTTCTCTTACCCACCGTTACGCAGAACTCAAGCAAGGTGCCGATCTCGTCCGCGAGGCTGCAGCTGCAGCTTTAGACTCGGGATTCCCAGAACTTGCGGTGGAGTGGCTTGAGCAAGGACGTTCCATTATTTGGGGGGGGCTCCTTCAGCTTCGCAGCTCTTATGAAGAGTTGTCGTCAACTCACCCAGATCATACCCGTAGACTTCGGGAACTATCTGCCGCATTAGATGAAGCTGGTGCCACACGCGAAAGGTCATTGTCCACCTTCTCGGAATCGACTGATGATGCAATGCAACGTGCGACACTGACGTTGGAGCAAGAAGCTAATAGACATCGTACACTCGCAATCGAACGAGATCAATTACTTCAAGATATTCGACGCCTTCCTGGCTTCGAACGGTTCCTTCTCCCGAAAGATTTCTCTCAGCTCCGTGCGTCAGCGCACTCCGGATCGGTCGCTATCCTCAATGCTGCGAAACGCCGATGTGATGCATTGATCGTTCTTTCCGGCGTCGATCATGTAATCCATGTCCCACTCCCCGACTTCACTTTCCAGCGATCCATTGATATCCAAGGCATCTTAAAAAGTTTCCTTCGCAACGCTCTCGTTGAAAGGACCGGCAGGATGGAGAGATGGGACCGCGGGACCTGGGAATCGTTCTTATCCCCGTTGTGGAAATGTGTCGTCAAACCAGTCATCGATGTATTGGCTTTCTCGGTGAGTATCGTCATGTCGCCTGTATCTGAAATCCGTTCATCTGTGTCTCTGAACAGACGCCTGGGGATCTATCACGCATTTTTTGGTGTCCAACAGGCCCTTTCGTATTTCTTCCTATCCATGCCGCTGGATTTTATGATATCGAACACTCAATACCTGGACACAAAGTATTCGACTTTGTTGTCTCGTCATATGTCCCTACTCTCAGCATTCTTGTGCAATCCAATCGCCGCATGGTACACAATAGCGATCTCCACCTTCTCCTCGTCGGTCAGCCACCCTCCGACGGCCAAAACCACCTTCCAGGTGTAGCTCCTGAATTGGAACACATCACTACAGTGGTTGGAAAGTCGCCTTCAGCGTGCACTACCCTCCTCCAAGCTTCTGTCGGTACTGTGGAGGAAGTACTTGGCTTGATGAAGGATGCGGACTGGGTCCATTTTGCATGCCACGGAATCCAGGATGCCAGGGATCCGACCCACAGCGGACTCTGTCTCGCGAATGAACGCCGCCTGAAAATATCTGACATTATCGGGTTGTCACGGTCCAGTGGTGGGCTTGCCTTTCTCTCTGCATGTCAAACGGCGACAGGTGACGAGGGTCTCTCCGACGAGGCTATCCATATCGCAGCAGGGATGTTGTTTGCAGGTTACGCTGGCGTCATTGGTACGATGTGGTCGATCAGTGATAGTGTTGCGCCCATCGTGGCGAGGGACGTGTACGAGCACCTGTTCCGGAATGGCACGATGCCGGATTATCGGGAGGCGGCATGGGCGCTGCACGAAGCTATCGGGGATCTTCGGGATAGTGGCAATGTGTCGTTCAACGAGTGGGTTCCGTTCATCCATGTTGGTCTTTGAATACTAGATGGGCGGACTCTGATGTTGTTTGATGGTGTCATCGTATCAACAACGTACTGTATACATAGTAGAATGAGTCTCGGGGAGTGCTCACCTCAATCTCAGTATATATTGTTAGCTCTGCATGTTGCTCTCGACAAACTTATCATCTTTACCGCACCCGAGACCCTGTAGTGAAGGGGGGTGTATGTACACAGTGCACACTCGGGTAGAGGAACGATTCGTGCAAGTTGAAGGGGAATCTGGGTAGATATCGTTAGTGCTGACGCTTGATTGACGCGGTGTTTCGTGACAAGGGCAAATTTCCGTCTCGTTTTGGGTTCTCGAGGAGGCCAGGTGAGAGTATGCATATAGTATGCTGTACATTGCATATCAAAGAGACATCCCGATACACGTTATCCATACGTTGTCCACGTTCCATTTTTCCTTGTACTTGTATGGTGTGCTTGGTCTCAGCTCGACGTCTCCGACCCACACCTGACCGATCCGTTCGTCGGACGAAAGTAATCCACCGGTGAGTACAACCCTCGTGTTTCCATCACAGATGGGCGGGAACCAGCCGCGAGGTTCGGGAAAAGGGGTGCCTAGTGCACGGAACGCGGCGTTGGCGTATTCGGTCTGACAATGGGATTTGCTACTTACCTTCGAGGCGACTCTAAACCCGAGGTGGATGTGGATGTGGACGCGGGTGTAGGCGTGACGAAAAGCACTTACGCGTCGTCCCAAAAGACGGCAGCCATAGCATGTCCGACCGACGAAGCGTCCCTCTCTGTGATGCAGCAGCACGACGGGGATGCGCTCCAGAGTTGCGTCTGTACCCGTCATAAAAGGGGCGAAGCCATGATCGGGATCGGGGGGTTGACGGTCGACCAGGTGTCGGTGCTGGGCGTGTAGATGTCGAGTGGGGGAGGTAATCCTGTTGGGAACCCGCGAAACCCGGCGTCATTGCATGAACATGGTGGAAGGGAAGGGAGAAAATAGAAGTGACCTCCAAACTGAATGAGGACGAGCTCAGGGTGACTGCAAGATGTGTGGAAGGTCGATCTGCAGGCTCACATCACACCTATTACTTGCTCGCCCTTGGCGAACTAGACCGAGTATGACGCAAACGGCGGTTGAGTACTGGTTTCAATCACTTTTGTTCCACCTCCTTGTCTCGTCGAGTTCTTTTAAATAGTCAAGTGTCTAAACGACTATCAATCGGGGAGACGTTGATGAACCTGACACTGCCTTCAGTCATTTCCGGCTACTCAGACAAAAATACCTAGAACTGTCGACTGTCAGCTCGGTATACTCCAAACAACGCACGAAGTACTGCTGGTAAGTGAAACAACGGTTGCACAGAGCAGAATACAACATGATAACACTCTGCGAGGGAAGACATAAAATCGGGACACCCGCTTGAGGTTTTACATGCACTTCTGCTCAGCATCTGCTAGTGTTGCAGCAAGTACAGTCTTCGTCAACAATGCATCTGAAAGCTTCTTCTTCAGCGCATCCGGGGGGAGAAACGGGGCAGGCGGAAGGCCCTACCAACCCATTCAGAGCGATCCGGCCACAGCACTAAAAGAGAACCGTACCAGAAGTTTGATGGCGTCTTCCAGAGCTTTGTTGTAACTGGCAAAGCTCACGCGTTGTGAGCCCTTGTGGGACTCCGAATCCATGTCAAGAAGAGAAACCCTTCTTGGAGGAGGTGGCTGAGACGATAAACCTGCGCTTTCGTTGATGAGAGGCTTCGCTTGAGATACACCAGGCTCGCTCGAGAGTGGTGGTAAGGATGCCTTGTAGTATATGAATGGTGCTGGGGTGTTTGACATCACGGCGGGGACTCCGGGGAGTGCGTTGTAGCGTCACATGACTACCAACTTTTGGGCAAACCTGGACCTATTGACACAAGTGTGATATTTCGTACATAAAGCCTTATTGACACATGAAACATATTCTTATCTAGAGCACCTACCGATAGCACTATCAAACCTCTTCGTTCACGTTGTGGGCATGAAGTTGATAAGAGCGTCGACCTTAGTGTTCTCATCCCACAGTGGTTAGGATTTGATACTGTTCTAGATATCTCTATCGAGTTCTTAGCGTGAGAGCGATACCTCGGGTGGTTGGATAGCAAGATCCTAATAACAACGATCAGCGTCGTCCTTTACATAGTAATCTTGCACTATAAGAACCGGTCAACACAGCAGATGATCGATGGGCACTGAGCCTTTGACTCCATCCCCGTCTGCAATATGGCAGCGTACACGCGAGATGAAAGATGGCCCCCACACAGGGGAAAGCCAAGTGACTATCGCAGTCGCCAACCAGGTGTTCGCTCGTCAAACATACCCTTTGTTCTGAAAGACCTGGAAAAACGTGTGGCGACGCTGTCAGTCGAGTCCACATGTTTCGCCTCGGAGCTCCTCCGACTGCGTCACGTCAGACTCGTAGCCTCCTACTCATGGATCGATGCACCAATCCCCACCATCGTCGTCCCAGGTACGTCCACGCATCGATACCGTCATGTCCCTCCCACATACCATTTCTCCCGGGTCTCCCCGAATAGGCTCCCCTTGGATCTGGGCAGACGAGCGTCCCCCGGTGAAACAAGTACCGCTCGACGCAGGGATCCATTACATCCATCACGACGCATCAAAGTTGGGTAACCGCTCCCCGATGTTGCCCCTCTTTGCTGCGATTGATGCGATGAACGACGACTTTGCGTACGCGGACCTCGACCTCGTCACTGATCGCAATAGTCTGCGCAAGTTGCTGCGCTACATTGACAATGCGCGCGCTGCGGACGACTTCCGGATCGACGTTGATCTGGTTGGCAAGACGTGCTTGTTTACACGGCAGGAGGAGGCTCCGATTGCAGTTGGCCAGCTATCGGGGTATGGAAACGAGTATCTCAAGGCTGCAACCAGGGCACCGGCCGGGTGCGACAAGATGGTTGACCATCGCCGCATCATCGCCTATGTATGTGAGTCGTGATTGTGGGTTCATTGTGCAAGGTGTCGATGACCGTGTGCTTTAGAAATTTGGGAGTTTGAACATCTTGCTCGGGTTCGCGGCGGATGCGTGCACAGAGGTAAAGCACGACGACGAAGCCGATCTCCTCGCCTCGTTCTCGTCGTTGAGTCTTGGGGGCAACAGGGACAAGCCAAGCAAGGCGAACGAGCCAGTGTCTGCTGCTGGTTTCGAGGTGCAATTCACATCATCCCGTTCCGTCGTCCCCCAGGCCAACTTGATCGAGGTGAAAACGAGGTCTGTTTACAGGGAACCGAATTGGAAGGAGATCTATCCCCAGTTGTATCTATCGCAGACGGCGTGGCTCTACACGGCCAAGCATAACAAAGGCGTCTTTGAGCCGGTCGAAAAGATTTCGCTCACAGGCGAGGAGATGAGGCCGTATGCGGAGATGATGGAAGCTTCGCTGGGAAAGTTGAAGAACTTGCTCAAGCTGATATTGAAAGCGGTGCGAAAGCAGGAAGAGGGAGTGCCGCTGAGCCTTGTGCGCCAGGGAGGGACGCTGTCGCTCTGGAGGCGTAAGAAGGGGACTGGGAAGCCTCTTGGGGAAGAAATCAGGTCCAAGTTCAAGGTCAAGGTCCCCGTTGCCAGTGGGCAGTGTTAGTAGTGGCTGTGGTCTGTTGTGGAGTAGCAACCGAATAAAACACCAACTGTCAAACGCGTCTTTCCCCTTGTCCACCTACACTCACCTCCCCGTCATGTCCCCAATTGACCTCATGTTTCCTCAAGAGTTGATCTCACTCGAGGTCTCGAAAATGTTACCCTCAGAGTTGACCGTCCGTACACCGCTAACCGAACGTCTACCGCTCCTCTGACCGTCCTCACAGATCCGCCCACTCGCATTAACAGACTACAAACGCGGCCATCTCGACGTCCTCTCTGTCCTCTCCGTCGTCAATGACCTCGGTGAAGCCGCCTGGGTGAACCAATTCCACGCCATGCGCGCCGTCCCTCAAACCTACTACTCCCTCGTCATCATCGACAACGCCAGCGACCGTATCGTTGGCGTCGGCTCCATATTCATCGAACGCAAGTTCCTCCGCGGTCTTGGCAGTGTCGGCCACATTGAGGACATTGCCGTCGACAAGAGCCAGCAGGGCAAGAAGCTGGGTCAGCGTATCATACAGGCCCTCACGCACATTAGCGAGAATAGCGGGTGCTACAAGACGATATTGAATTGTAGCGACGCGAATATACGTGAGTGATCGTTTTGACGGTGCGGTGCTAGTCTGGTGTTCATTCCGCTTGTGCTTTTATACAGCCTTTTATGAAAAGTGCGGCTTTGCGAAGAAGGAAAACGAGATGGTACGCGTCGTCGTTGGATATGTTGGTGGTAGTGACTGACGCCATTGAATTTTTTTTTAGGCCAAGTACGCGCCAGAACGCTCTCACACACCTAGACTGTGAACGCAGATCTTATTCCCTCCTTACCACATGGACTCTACACACTTGCAATCTATATAATTTCCGCTGCGTCACAGTACATAGTCGTTTTGTCGCCATCTTGGACATTGGCGTGGCATCTTGTATTATCAGTCTTCCGTAGATATCCCCAAAGTAACTTGATCGGTGGCCAAGGGTTGGACTTGCATCATGAAACATACAAGCATGTGTGCATCCGGATTATGTCATGAGACGAACGTGCGATACACGCAAGAGAGAATAACACCCCAGCAAATCCGCTCATCGGCCACCCTTGCCACCCTTCATTTGTTGCTTTGAGACCCTTGGTGCTGTGCTGACAGGTGCACGGGTGGCGGGCTAGGATGGGGAACAGGAACAGGAACAATCAGCACTGAGCCAGACCGGGGAGATAGCCACAGCAGACCTTTGCCTTCTTCGATTCCTTTTCTTTCTTCTCGGTCTTGGCTTTCTGGATAGCAGCGAGTCGTGCTTGCGTACGGACAGCGGCAGTTTGGTTCCGCTTGGCGGCGATGGTAGCGAGGTCGGCACCAACGATACCACGGTTGTGCTTGACGGTTCGGCGTGAACGTTTCTTGGCGACTTCCTCCGTGATACCCTTTTTGTGCATGCGACGGTACACCACTGTCCAGGCGATCTTGCGAGGGTTTTTACGTTGGAGGAAGAGGGAAGCGTTCTTGGAGTTGGCGAAGCGGAAGATCTAGCAGTGGGGGTCAACACGAGTGGGGCAGGGAGGGTTGGAGAAAGAGGACATACCTTGGAGTCTCCGCGAACAAAGAGTTTGCCCTTTGCAGGGTAGATTTTGTAGCCCGAGAAAGAATCGATTTCGAGCTTCTGTTATTCCGGGATGACAAGGTCGGCAATGCGTCCAACTACTATCGTCGTCAAACATACGTACCATCTATATTCGATGACCACGGCCGTCGAGGCGCGAAAAGAGAGAGTCAGTGGTACGATCCAAAGTGGCGGGACAAAGATCAGAGTCCGGGAACAAGCACGAGTCCATCCGACATCCCATCGATTCATCCAGCCACTAAACGACGGGATTTCGACGTCCAAGCTCAGGACAAGCGGTATGGACGTCTTGGGGACGACTTGTGCTCGATACGAGCGTGAATGCGGGCCTACCTTGATGAATTTGCCGGGATTTGTCGATTCTGTGCGTTGGACGAGCGTGCGCTATGGTGTGGCGGGAATTCAACTTCGGAGTTTGCCGAAATGTGCAGGTCTTCTTGTTGCAATTAAACAGGGAAACACTGGGATTTACCAAATCGTTGCGTAGGCATTGAAGTAGACGTGGGTGTCTTGCTGATGCACAAAGGAGCGTCAATGTGCTCTATGCCGTCTTCAGCAGCATCGTGATCTTCTTGATCGCCGTCTGTATCCACTTCAGCGATGTTCGACGAAAAAGGGGGATACTGGACTCCAACGTCCCAGGGGGTCCCGTCGCATTCGCTGAGGATAACATTTCATTGTGGTACATGGATTGGTGGACAACGGCGTCGTCATCCTCCGGCCCATGACGGATAGCCTCATGGTACGGCATGGACAAGGTCGTCAGAATGTATGCTTGTCAGTGAGTCGTTGATGGTACGTTCTCTTTCCTCTATTCTCACTGGTCGTGGTCGCTAAGCTAAGCACAGCATGCTTAGGGAGATGCATGGGACACTGGCATATTGAGGGTCGAGGGTCAGACTGATTTACTTGCTACCTCCGTGGTTGACATAGTCGGATGGGAAATCTTGCCGTAATTTGACTTTTGATCAAGTCTCTTGATGGGCAACGGGCGTTTGGTGAACGGGTCAGGTGGGTACGATGAATACTCTGAGAACCAGCTCGTCTATGCTGTACGCTGTGATGGCTCCGAGGACAGTGGACGCGCAAGAATTCATCTCAGATCTAGAAACAATTTTTTGAGCCCTCCTTGTCCCAGATCCCTTTATTTCGGATTCAACATTCGGACGGTGCATACACTGGCAAGTGATGCCGCCGTCACAATCTATCGCTGACGCCAGGGTCGACTTCTGGCTGGTCTCCGATTTGCTCCGACAATGCTGCAAGGTCGAGGGCTCGTGCCTCCTTGATCAATTGTCAAGAACACCGATCAACGGGTCCTCAAGGCCTCAGGGCAGAGGGTTTGTTCGCATCCAGTACGCCGAACCAGGTCAACTCGGCACTCCGAACAATGTTTTCTCTAGTTCAGCTAGGTCCGAGTCATCGCTGGATTCCGCTATGCTGCCACTACTGAACGCAAATCAGTTCCGACAATCCCCATCTTGCTGGTCATGGTCGACCCTCCCACAACCACACCCTCTAGGCTGCTCCAGAGGCATATATATGGACGATGTCAGGAGTCGATTGTTCTATCTCAGAGTGTTATACATAGCAGATGTACAAAGCAGTTCGGCCAACTCACCTGTCCGAGGATGTTTCATGTATCACAGCATCGTTCCGACGGAGAAGCCCTTATCTCCCAGGGTTCGCCGGCGGACACATTAAAGACGCGTTGTCTCTATTTCACGGACCATGGAGAGCGGTGAAAATAAATCAGGGGTGCAAGCAACATCGAAACCTGTCCCGCTGTACCTGACCTGGCGTTGCTTCCGCCACCAAGGTCCGACCGCTAAAATCACAGGGGTGCTTCACTATCTTCAGGTAGCAGTGCGTGGCTGATGTTCTCAGCGCCTCGTTCATTGTCCAGGCACAATTAACACCTCCAAGCGCGCACCATTCGGTCGCACCATCACCGCTGTCGGTTCCTGGATCCAAATGCATTACTCAGAATTGTATCCTAAATTTCCCATCCTGTGAAACATATCGACCATACACATGTTCAACAGATCAAAATGTCCCTTATCCACGTACCGTGGCCTGACCTGTCATCAAGATCGGGTTGCTTACACTGGTGAGACGACCACCTTTCCATGTCCGTCCGGAAGATGAACCTCCGACAGCGTCGTTAGATGGACTGTTGCAGCGTTGCCTTCCATTTGTTGTGACTCAGATGAGCCGGTAGAACTGGAATGGATCATCGAGGTGGGTCGCCTGGACATATCGTTGTTCCATGCTCTCCCCGCCAACACCCGGACGATCAACATCTGCGGCGAGATGCACTAGGATATGCCGTGCTTAGCTGACATTACCAGCGAAAAAGGAGTCAACACCACGCACCATGAACAAGAAATACACGTCGACGAGCCCCGCCGAAGTCGGACTGTTCACACCCAACGACACCAAAAAGGCAATGCCAGAGAGCGTGTATGGGAACACAGACTCGACGACGAGTGTGAGGACGCCAAAGTACAGCGACGCTTGTTCCCGCCCGTAATCTTTTCTGACCTTCCTTCCATACTGCAGTATACGGTAGCATATCATGCATGTCAAGACCGTGTTTAAGAAGACGGAGACTGCATAGTATGCGAGAGCCAGCCGGGCAGCTTCACCAGCGAAAAAGTTTCCCCCTGGTGAACTGCTGGTCCAGTCGACCAGGACTCCCAAGACTGGACATGGAATGAGGCAACCATAAAGGCGCAGGGTACAGAACGATACCCACCAAGGGTAGCCAGCCACAAAATAACGGGTACGACGATGGCGTGGTACATATTCCATACAATCCGACAGCGGTAGATCTGGAACCAACCAAGTGAGTGTAAGTTCCTGACATCCGCGTTCTTGCCGCACCATAAGCCCATCCGTCATGAGCTGCAGAAGGATGACCGCCGTTGTCCCCCAGTCCAGGTACCAATCCGAAATATGCTTTTCCCAATATGCATCGGGGCCACCAGGGAAGTTGGAGTTCACCAACCATAACTTTTGGCCAAATATAGCCGAAGTGGCCACCCAGACGGTGATCAGGAACACCATCATACTGCTAAAGAGGCCCCAAAATAAATCAAATTTCTTCAGCCCTTCTTTGTTGCGCAGCAGGATGCGCATGGTCTTGAAGTACAGGGCCAATTCAACACCTGCGCGAACGGTTCGATAAGTCCACCCATGATACGCGTCGTGAGACTCGCCGTATAGGATATTCTGTATGGTGATCCCAACATAAGCCGAGTTTTGGAGGAGGCTCCCATCCAAGTCAGGTGCTGAACCAGAGGGTTGTGTGGGTGCGTCCATGGTACCAAGAGAGAAAGCGTCGTCGTCAAGAGCATGCACTGTATCTATTTTATATCAGTAGAAGTGACCTTGACCCACCCGGAGGTCTGAAAAGTTACCTGGCAGGCTGGCACATGTGAATGCCACCTGCCGCACGCCATGACGAGCGGCAATGATATCGAAAAGGCAATGTGAAGCAACGTGGCCGGCGGCGTGCTCACGGCGATAGATCGTATGCGATATTGCGAGGCTACATTTAGGTGCGAGCCATGATTCTGTGCGCACCAACCAATAGATACACGTTAAAGACGGACCTGTGTGATTTGAACACTCCAAACAAAAATGAGGCTTTACGTCGATTTGGAAAGCACCAGGAAACGCCCTGACTGTCGGATACGGTTACAGGCGCTGGACACTGGTCAATGATCGGATCCTTTGCTTACCCCAATTCTCACTACCATCCCTACATCCCCATTCGCCACGCTTCGACCATTCTTCCCATTTCGGGGGACCCGCGGCCGACCAAGTTTCTGAGTCATCCTTGGTGTGCAAAATGGCCTCGCTCTAAAAGAACGACGGGGGTTATTCAATTGCAATTGAGAGAATCTTTTGAAAGCGAGCACGGTTGGGCGATAACGGCATTGGTACCAGGATTTTACAACGCCATCACGTTGGGCGGCAGCGACAGACGATGGACGCGATACTACTTAAGTCCTGTTACACATCAAATCAACATAGTGCCGATGCAAGTTGGGAAGACCAGCCACTGAACCAGCCAATTGTTTATGTTGCGGTGTAATACATGATCCTGAGGATTCCGTATTCACCGTGTCTACCATGTTGGACCGTGGCGCAGCCATCCAGAATTCATGGCTCTTCACCGGTGGTACTTGAAACGGGCTAAAATTGGCCGACTACAATCTGCAGCCTAGGTGTAAACGAATCATGTAAACATCTCGTCAACTTCTTGTAGCCAAGGAAGAATAAGAAGATCCAATCCGACTAAAGACCACAGTCATGGTGAACAAGATAAATGGAGTGATGTGGAGCCAGCAGCGATCGAGACCACGTACCATTTGAGTCGTACGACCTCGAATGTAGTAAGCACCAACCCACGTCATGCCAGTCAGAACGCCCAACGGTTCCGCGTGGACTAACATTGTATGTCATACTTATCTTCTGCACTGTTGTCACGGTGATCAGCCATTCCGGGAATTTCCGATTACCCGCCGGCGCCAGAGTCGGAATCGTGGATAAGTTCCCACTAGTACTTGTACAAGCTCCTCGTGACAATTGCGACCCGAGCTGGTCATCGATTTGACTACATGGGCTACGCCGACATCAACCGACTTACACTCGTGACATTACAACCTTGTCATGTCCGTCCGGAAGATACGCGCTCGACATTGTCTGTGAATGGACTCCCACGCCGCTGCTGTCCGCCCGCTGTGGTTCGGACGTCCTGCCTGGAATGAAATTGATTGTTGATCCGGGTCGCTTGAATGTATCTCTGTCCCACGCTCTCCCCACGATGACCCGGAGAATTAGCATCTGAGGTGATATGCACTACCATATGTCACCTTTAGCTACGCTGGCACATCGAGGAGTATGATAAACCGACGTACCATCATCAAGAGATACACAGAGATGAACACCGTCGACAACGGACTCCCTGCGCCCAACGACACCAAAAAGGCAATACCGGAAAGCGTGTATGGCAGGACGGACTCGACAACAAGCGTGATGGTGGCGAAATAAAAAGAGGCGTATTCATGCCCAAGATCCTCCCGCACTTTCCTCCCATACTGCAGTATACAGTAACATATCATGCAGGTCAATGTGGTATTCAGGAACACGGAGAGCGTGTAATACGCGAGAGCGAGTTGGGCGGATTTACCAGTGAAAAAGTCACCGCCTGGCGAACTACTGCTCCAGTCGACCAAGACCCCCAGGACTGGGTGGACATGGTATGAGGCGACCACAGGAGCGTGGTTTCGGATTGGTACTCACTGAGAGTAGACAACCACAGAATGACAGGCACGACGATGGCGAGATAGCTATCCCATATAACCCGACAGCGGTAGATCTGTAATCCAAAAAATGAGCACACATTCTGACGGCCTTGTGTATGTCGTACCATGAGGCCATCTGTCATGAGCTGCAAGAGGATGACCGACGTCGTCCCCCAGTCCAAGTACCAAACCGAAATGTTCTCCTGCAAATATGCTTCGGGACCCCCTGGGAAGTTGGAATCCAGCAACCACATCTTCTCACCGAATACCGCTGAAGTGGCTACCCAGACAGTGACCAAGAATACCATTGTGCTACTGAAGAGTGCGTAAAATAAATTGGACTTCTTGATTGCTCCTCTGTTGCTGAGCAAGATGTTCATGGTCTTGAAGTAGAGAACTAGTTCCATGCCTGTTCGAACGCGCAATTCGGTAAGTCCTTATCACCCATGATACACATCGAAAAACTCAAACTCACCATACAGGATGTTCTGTATGTTTACCCCGACATAGAACGAGTTTTGGAACATGCTAGTATCAGGTACTAGGGCATTCGAGCATGATGTGTTCATGGTCCCAAGAGAAAAAATCACTTGGATAAAAGACCAAGAGAATCCGCCCGGTCGAATTTATATCGCACAAGGTCTTCTCTCCTGGAGTAGTCTCAGGCTTGCCATCGTCTGAGCCCACGGCGCTTGGTGGAGCTTACCGGACGTGAGGACATGACGGGATTTGTTCGGGTAGGATGGAGTATGATATTCCCATGGGTATGCCCTGATGTGACAAACGTGTCAGAGGACTCAGCAGAAACTGTAAACAGATGTCACAGACCACAGGATGAAGACCGTCCAAACGTTCACTGAGTGGGCCACTTCAAGTTGTGGCGCAAATCTCCAGGCTCCGAGCGAGTCCTTTCACACGGACACGGACTCGGAGGCAGACAGAATATCATGTACTGGTTGCTCATCCGGCCGAGTCGGTGTCGCTCGTCGTCGTCAACTGAGTGTAAGCGCGCGGAGACGCTCATAGACTAATAGTTGGTCGATGATCCTTTGTGCCGCCGGGTACGGCATGTATATGTTTGCGATTAAATACTCTCGCCGATCATAGTATATCATGTGTGGCATGTGTTGCGTACACCACTCGCTCTGATCAAAATTACACTTGTGACATTACAACCTTGCTGTGTCGGTCCGGAAGATACGCATTCGACAACGCCTGCATATGGACCCTCGCGCCGTCGCCGTGAGTCCATGACCCCGACGTGAAGCCCGATGTACCACCAATACTGAACTTGACTGTTGAGCTGGGGCCCTTGAACGTATCTCCGTCCCATGCCCTCCCCGCAATGACCCGGAGAATCAGCATCTGAGGTGATATACACTACGAAATGGAAACGCCGCGCTTAGCTTAGCTAGTAACATCAGGAGGCGTGGTAAATTCACGTACCATCATCAAGAAATACACAGAGACGAATGCAACCGACGTCGAACTCCCTACGCCCAATGACACCAGGAAGGCAATTCCAGAGAGCGTGTATGGAAGCACAGACTCGATGACGAGCGTAGCGACCGCAAAATACGAAGACGCGTATTCATGCCCGAGATATTCCCGAACCCTCCTTCCATGTCGCACTATACAATAACATATCATACACGTCAAGGTTGTGTTCAGGAATACCGAGACAGTGTAATATGCGAGACCGAGCTGGGAAGCGAGACCAGTGAAAAAGTCACCTCCTGGTGAACTGCTGGCCCAGTCGACCAAAACTCCCAAGACTGGGAGGATATGGTATAAGGCGACTACAGTGAGGCGCGGTCTGGGTAAAATTCTCACCGAGGGTAGCGAACCACAAAAAGATGGGTACGACGATGGCCAGATTACTATCCCATATGATCCGACAACGGTAGATCTGGAACCAAACCAAGTGAGCACACATTCTGCCAGTGACATCATCATTCATATCTTACCATAAGGCCGTCTGTCATGAGTTGCAGGATGATAGCCGCCGTCGTTGACCAATCTATGTACCAAACCGAAAAGTTTTTCTTCCAGTATGCACTTTGACCCCCCGGGAAGTCGGAGTTCAGCAACCACATATTTTGACCGAATATCGCTGAGGCGGCTACCCAAACGGTAACCAAAAAGACCATCACGCTGCTGAAGAGAGCGTAAAATAAATTGGATTTCTTAAGCGCCTCTCTGCGGTTCAGCAGGATAGCGAGGGTCTTAAAGTAGAGGACCAATTCAATGCCTACAGAATTGAGCGGCTCGATAAGTCAAATTATTCCATGATACATGACAGAAAACTCGCCATATAGGATGTTTTCAATGTTATTCCCGACGTAAAATGAGTATGGGAAGGTGTCAGATATGGAACTCGAGGAAGAAGTAGTCATGACCCCAAAAGGATTACGTTGTGAAGAATTGAAAGAATCCGTCTCGTTGAATTTATACGAGACGAGGCAACCAGCCCACGCCAGCACTTTGGCTCAGTGGGAAGCTGATCCAGTGTGAGGACATAATGTCATTCTGCAAGACCTGCAGGGTAGAGACTGATCTTCCCATGGAATGCCCTGACGACAAAAAAGAGTAAGATTAAATAAGGAGTCGTCAGAGGCTGCCACTGGCACGTACTTGAATCTATATACCCATATGCTCGATGCGCTCACTACGTTTCGCAGAGAAATAAAAGTGTGAACAGACCACGCAAAAGATTATACTTTTAGGAACGAAAATGCGAAAGCGTTCAGCGGGCCTGAGGTCCTGTGAGTGTTGTGTGCATCTTTCCACGGGGTGTAGTAAATGCACAGTGTAAGCGCAATCTTATTTCTTCCTAAAGAGGTGAACTCCTGTTAGCAAAATACGACATTACGGATTTGGATTATCATCTGAGTGGGTTTTCACATGCCACTGCCAGTGAACGCGCGTTGAAGATGGGTCAGGTTGAAGGAGAAAGGGGGATCCTGCGCGACCGCATATCGACCATTTTGTCCCTCCGTCTGCAATTGATCATGCCACTTAGGTTGTGGAAGCGTTGACTCAAGACCGGTATTGGGAGAAGATTTTACGAAGTCGGCCCTGAATTTTTTTCAGACAGACCCGCGTCGGTGATGGACACGCCGATTTTCCCATGTATCCTTGGGTCTGCCAGTGTGAATGATAAGTAAACTCGCCCCGGAGAGAAATGAGTTGTCTCCGATTTCGGAACTTGAGGGGTCAGCGCTAATACTTGGGATCAAAGTGTACAAATCGCCTATTATTATTAAGAGTCACATACAAAGTCGTGTTGGATGCCCGGGTTCATGGTGAAATCAAACCAAAGACATCACCCCGTGAGTGAGACATTCGCACGCCTTTCCTTTTTGATAGGAAGAGATTGATGCAATCGACTAGAGGATCCAAACCCATATAAGTAGCGGGACGAGGGTGTAAGAGGTGCGGACCTCGCATTCCCACAGTTCTACTTCAACGCCCAGCGACGATCTCATAGATCGATACTATGGGAAGAAGAAAGAAAGGGTACGTGTTTGCGATATCAGGATATCAAGTGCCAGAATGGGGTTCAGCGTAAAGCTTATCGGGATGTCACGGTTCCACAACCTGGGCAACCATTGGTTCCGACCTGCTGCTTCAAGTCGGTAAGTAGACTCCCGGCGTATCTCTACATTTATACGTACTGGATTAGGATCAAGATGATTGATGTCAGGGTGACGTGTACAATTACTTGATGGATGCCATTCAACATCAAGGGTAGGGGAAAACACCTTGACAGTCAGACCACCATGAGACATTCTGGAGGTTTTAAGACGAGGCATGTGCCAGTGGAACTTCGTTGAGTCATGTTTCATTCAGTTATCCGAGCTGTTGGGTTTCGTATGTGATGAATTGGATGGAAATAGTGTAGTAAATTACTTTTGGAAAAGGCGTGTGCTGCAGCGCTGAACAGCGACAGGCTCAGCTAACAAGTAGTAGTAGTAGCACTTGACCGAGTGGTAGGGGACCAACTTATCGGTGACATGTGACTGGTGACTAGTCCCTTGTTACGGTCACATCCACTGCCCCCAGCTTAGCCCCGCGCAGTCAACCACCTGCAGGCGTCTTTATTCACCTCGCTACGTACGGTGAGTAAAAAACATATCGTTCGTTTTCTCTCTTCATTCATCTCTCTTCGCGCAGAGTCGTCATGTTCGTGCATCCTTATGTCAACCGTGCCCTTTCTGATGCCTGTTGCCAACCTTCCAAACCCCAGGTCTGAACCTTACGACCCCTACCTCCCTCGCAATGGTTCCTCGTCGAATCCCTCAGGATCTCAAGGCAACCCCAAGACTGCAGCCATTCAACAGCAGATCGATGATACAGTCGGTATCATGAGGGAGAACATCACAAAAGTTGCCGAGAGAGGTGAACGGCTGGATTCACTGCAGGACAAGACCGGTTAGCCTCTGTCGCCGTCGTGATTCATTCAGAATAAATATCGACGTTTTCAACAGACAACCTAGCTGTTTCGGCCCAAGGCTTCCGTCGTGGAGCAAACAGAGTGCGCAAGGTGAGTTCCGTCGTCTCTTTCATACAATACAGTGCTCATATGCTCTAGAATATGTGGTAAGCTTCATGATCTTGTTGTTATTATGTATCACCTCTCACGTCCGGTGGCATAGGTGGAAGGATATGAAGGTGGGCTCGTCTTGTGGTGCAAGACAGGAAGGCTGACTCTTTCTCTAGATGCGTATCATTATAGCCCTCGCGGTGACCATCATCGTCGTCATCATAGTTGTTAGCATCGTCAAAGCGACACATAAGTAGTTGTTGGGTCGTCTTGTGCCCAGCAACATACTGCCCTCTACAAGTGCTACCTATTCTTGTTGTGTATGTATCTATGACAGCTCTTCCTAATCTCGTTCGGTTTTCCTGTGTCTCATACTGTGGGCTCGTCGAACAGAACGCTGGATGAGCCTGGACTTTTGTGATACATATCTGTGACCTACTGTTCGAGTAGACTAGTTGTGTTATTTCATGTTCTATTCCCACGCACGAGTGATCATAACGAATTCGACGTTCTTGACTTCGACCACGAATTACTCCATCTCAACTTTCCTCACTATTCCGTGGCTACTGCGCCCGTGCCCCTCCTTTATCCTACGTATGCCAGAATGTCCACCCATGGCCACAAACAATCCACCTCCGTGTCCCAGAACCACAAAGCCCAGCTTGCTAATGCCTATAATGAACTCGGGAAGGAACTCGCTTCCCAAAAGATCAGGGTAATAGGTAATTATACCCTTGGAAAAGTCATCGGAGAAGGCAAGTATTCATAACCGTAACTCTGCAACAGGCACTCGCAGGTCTGATAAGATCCCCAACAGGTGCCTATGGAAAGGTGCGCATGGGTACCCATCGTCTGACATCGACCCGCGTCGCCATCAAGCAGATTCCAAAGGCAATGTCTGCTTCCCTCACTCGTGAAATACACCACCACCGCCAGCTCCACCACCCGCACGTTACCCAAATGTACGAAGTCATTGCTACCGAATCACACATATGGATCGTAACGGAGCTCTGTTCTGGAGGAGAGCTTTTCGATTACCTCGCCGAAAAGGGTCGCTTATCCGAGGACGAAACAAGGATAATCTTTGGCCAGCTGTGTCTCGCTGTTGCCTACCTGCATGAAAAGGGTATCGTTCATCGCGATCTCAAGCTGGAGAATGTGCTGCTGGATGAACGATGTTGCGTCAAACTTGGCGATTTCGGGTTCACGCGTGAATACGAAAAGGGGGTGTATATGGAGACCTTTTGTGGTACCACGGGCTATGCCGCTCCGGAGGTATTGCAGGGTAAAAAATACCTTGGCCCAGGTGAGCGTCGGTCTAGCTTTGCTATACATGCTTCTCAATACTGGACAGAGGTGGACATTTGGTCCATGGGCGTGATTCTCTATTGCCTTTTGACGGGTACCTTACCGTTCGACGACGATGACGAAACTATCATGAAGGAAAAGGTTATCAAAGGGGTATTTGAAGATCCTGAGTGGTTGTCCACAGGTTCGATGCTTTCGTTACTTTTTCGAATTAATGATTTTTAATGTCTCCCACAGGCGCTCGTGACCTCCTCCGGGATATTTTACAGACTGATCCGTCGAAACGCTTGACAATCCCTCAAATCCTGACATCTCCTTGGTTTACTCCGCCTACTACTTCCGTTCCGACTGCTCAGGAAAACGAGGACGATGTTCCTGCGTCGCCATCACCTGCACGCGCTGCTTTCCCACTGAGCGTAGAGCCCACTGCAAACGAAGCAAGAACGCAGGACACAGAACATGTTATGTCATCGGCGACTTCTACTACCTCAGAAATGACTTTCCTCTCTGCCTCCTCCGAACTCTTACCATCAGCGACTACTTCACCCGATGAGAATGCCTCCAATCCGTTCCAAGAGCCTTCCAAATCTGCTCCGATCCAAATTCATTCTAACTCAAGTCAACGGACGATTACAAAAGGTAACCGAGGGTCCAAAGACACGAGGATTCGTAGGCCTGAGACTGTGATTGAAGAAGAGGGGAACCAGGATAAAGACAACGTGGACAAGACGACGCCGACCCTCACCCCCTTAAATACTACTCGGATTCCACCACATCCCACTCGCACACCTGCTCGCACGAAACGCCGTTCCGTGTCGTCGACACTTTCTGACGGGGATGGCTCACCGCCACATGAGAAACCCCTTGTACCTCCTCCTCCGCAGGACTTTGCGAGTCTTTTAAGCACACCGGCTTCAATCATTTTCTCGACTCCCACTGAGCGCGAGTTATTAAACACGCTGAGTATAATGGGGTTTGATACCGCCCAGATTGTGCATTCAGTTATCTCGGATGCATGTGACTCGACGGGAGCACTCTGGTGGATGTTGATGCGAAAACGTGACAAGCGGATTCTCGGCGAAGCTCGGACTGCATCGGACCCAAATAGTGAACAACTTGGGGAAGGCTCTGGATCGAAGCGGCACAAAGAGAAGGAAAACGCACAGCTTCCTGGGTCTCGGAAGAGGAACAAACGTGGTATTGCTGTGCAAACTGACGAGCCTTCTGGGTCCGCCCCTCCAGCGCTCGCCCTTGTACCGCCTACCCCAACAGGTACATCGACTGTGCGCCCGACCACCCCTCCCCGTGCAAAGTCGCCATTTCTGTCGCCATCGCCGACTACAAACGAATCTTCCGTACGCTCAAATCAATCTACGCCGAGTGGGAGTTACAGAGGAATTGAGAACAAGGATAAAGATTTGCTTAAGTTGAAGAGGGATGGCAAGGTTCGCTCGGGAAGCGTCAGCATCATGCAACGAGCAACGACAGCCCTCGAAGCGGCCGGTCTTGTTCGCAAGAAGTCGGCGGAGGCCGTCAAAGACCAACGCGAGGGTCAGCGAGACAAGGAGAAATCTCGGGAAAGTGAAAAACCGCCAGCCGGAGACGATCCCCGTAGTTCGCATGGTAGTGGCGGCTCGTCCAAATTAACCAAGTCTCCGCCAGTGAAGGCAAAGGACGCGGTATCCCCGTCTTCCTCACCTACTCCTGATCTGCCTGCTATACCCGGGTCGCCATGGGTAATGGCGGGCGAGCGGATGTCGCCACCCACCGGATATGCGCCAACTCCCGCGAACTCTCCGGGCGACACGCTGAATTCGCTTCCGAGTTATACCGAGAATGGAAGAAGGGTGGTTGCTCCCAACAGGAATCGAGCAAGTTTGCTATCCGCGTTTCGCCTCTGGTTCCAAGAGGACAGGAAGGGTAAGCGGAAGGAAGCTGTTCAACCTCTATCACAGGGTAGTGCCCGTGGGTTACAGTATTCCCGATCCTTCGTTACCCCGCCCCCTCCTTCTATGTCCCCTTCCGGTAAGAACACTGTCATACGGCGCGCGAGCGGTGGTGGGCGGGCTCATCGTGTCAAACGTCACTCCGCTTCGTCTCGTCGGTCTAGCAGCGTCAATTCTCGCAAATCATCTAGCAATTCTGGCCAGGTGTTTGTGATCGAGCAACCACATACTCTTGATCAGATCCCTTCCGTTCAGTCATTTGGGGCGGAGACGCCGAACTCTGAGAGGGGTGATCATTCCTCACGACCATCGTCCGTGCATAGTTTTACCCATGGTGTTCCTCGACATCACAAGTCTCCATCCACGGGTTCAAATGGGTCAGCGTACTATCGTACCTCGTCGCCACTTCCCAGGTACCATCATCGCAGGGCAGGCTCCTCTTCTTCTACACGCGTACGACATATTCAGAGTACACCTGGAGGTTCCCGCCCCATGCATCGCCGCTCGAATTCGGCTACTTCCTCAGTACATTCCCTCGCATCCTCACGACCCACATCATTCTACGAAGCCTCAGAGGGTGAAGCGACACGAACGGGTTCGCCATTGAAGGGATACCCTTCCAGAAAATCGTTAGACGATAGCGCTCCCAGGCGAGGCGTAGGCACGTTTCTTGCTCAGAAGCGTCTCACACCATTCACGAGCCCGCATGCTTCTGGTTCATTAGGGCGTACGTCGTGGAAAAAGAGCTGGGGGCACGAACCTCCTGGCTGGCAGAGCAGGAGCACTCATCTTCCCGTCGAAGTTCTCGTTATCTCTCCAGCGCCAGATATCAGAGACGTGTTTAGTGGGGGGCGACAAAGCATGAGCATGGGAGATGAGAGCGACTGGGTGGATGAGGATGAGGATATACCTGAGTTTGCGGGGGGATTGGGCCAGATGCCTGGGAGTGGGACGACGAGTTCAAGTGCGAGCTCCTCGTATCTTACGCTTGAGTCCCAGATTCCATTGGTAATGTCGCCACCCCCGAGGAATCACGGTGGGCGCGCAAGAGCAGGGAAGGCTCATGCGAGCTCTGCTACTGGTGTTGCGGGGAGACAGAGAGGAGGACATTCACCTGCTGGCAGGTCCTCACCTGCTCCTGGACAAGGCGAGATAATACTTGAAGCGCCCGAGGCGAGGGGTGGACGGTGGCAACTGCCAGCGGCGCGAGGTCCTGCTTTTAAGCATCCAATCCAAGAAGAAGACGAAGACGAAGAGTAGGTCGGGGAGAGGTATGCGCTATTTTACTTATCCGGTTTGTGTAGAGATTGTTCTGTGTTTTATGTTAACGCGCTGCGTTTTTGCCATGCATTCTTTCCTGTTCTTTGTTTCTGCTTGCCTCGTTGGTCTTCATTCCGCTCTGCCGTTCACATTACTATTCCACCGATCGAACAACCACGTGTGGTCATTCTACCCTCGTGCTGCATTATCTCTTTCCTCTCCTCTTTGTCATGCACGCTCTTATGGGTTCATTCCGGTACTGGTTACGGATTTTCACTTCGGTGCACGCCTGCCTTGCTGCAAGCGGTGAATTTTGTGGTCAAGTTGTGCGTACTGCGTCTTTTTATGAGATACCCCCAGTTTATCTTCTCCTTATACCCACTTTGCTGTTTGGAAGAAGGAATACTCATTGTTTCTGTGTCCATCGTTAAGACATGGACATTTCTACCTTGACATTTCTAATGGTTCTATCGAGTCTGTAAGGTGTGACAAAACAATGATGTGACATATCGTGTATGTCGCATCACGTGCGCGTTACTTTACGCGACTTGCGACTTGAATCTCAGCGCTCAGCGTTTTCTTAGTTCTACCTTCAACCCTTGTCATCCAGTCATCCATGGCACGCAGGGGTAATTTCGGGTTGTCATCAAATGGTCGTGGACGTGGAGGACGCGGAGGACGCGCCAACTATCGAGGAAGTACGTATTACCGAGGTGGACGTGGCAGAGGGAGAGGTGGACGCGGCGGCGCATCCAACGGAAACGTACCAGGAGAAGGACCAGCTCCGCAACGCGAAGATGATGGTACGCAACTCGCCGAGAGATTCGAGCAGGTCCGGTTAAGCGACGAGACTGATGAGAAGCTCGGGTTCGCGCGGTTGCAGGAGGGAGGACGGAGAGAGGGCTGGCTCATCAACATGCACCCAACACTGGTGAAGGACCCGGAGTATCCTGGAGGAAAGGCTGCGGTAGATTTTTATTTCATACAGGACGACGGCGGGTCGTTCAAGTGCACGATGCAGTACCAGCCTTACTTTCACATCGCATGCAAGGTGAGTGTTTGACGTGTTTTTGGTTCATGGACGTGCTGACGTTGTGACTTTAGAGTGGTTCAGAGGCGAGCGTCGAGGAATGGCTCATGAAACGATACGAAGGTGTCATCTACAAGATCGTACGTGACCGAAAGGAAGACCTCAAGTTGCCGAACCATTTGATGGGACACCGAAGGCTTTATCTTCAGCTTTCCTTTAGGAACGTCTCAGATCTCCTTACCGTGAGACGTGACATTGCTCCAATCGCGCTTGAAAACGGTGCCAAACGAGGGGCTATTGATGCCTACGCAGAAGTTGTCAATGCGACAGCGGGTCCCAGTACGAACATAGAACTCGAGGGTGAATGGGCGGAAATTGGTGGCAGTATCAACGGTGGCAGCTATAGGGACAGGGATCCTCGCGAATGCATCGTCGATATTCGGGAATTTGACGTGCCCTATTACTTGCGCGTGGCCATAGACAACGAACTGCGCGTTGGGTTATGGTATGCTGTGACGTTTAACGCTGGGCAACCTAGCTTTGCACAGATTACCGAGCGCGTCAAGCGTGCAGATCCCGTGGTCATGGCGTTCGATATCGAGACGACGAAGGCACCGCTCAAGTTTCCTGACCAGACAATTGACCAAGTGATGATGATTTCGTACATGGTCGATGGTCAAGGATACCTCATCACAAACCGCGAAATTGTGAGCGAGGATATTGAGAACTTCGAGTATACCCCCAAGGAAGGGTACGAAGGGCCATTTATTGTGTACAACGAGAAAGATGAGGTATGTCGTCCTTCCGCTGCGAAATACGTTAGTTGACAGGAGTCGGCTTCGTTAGGCTGCCACGATTACGAGATTTTTCCAGCATATCCAGGATGTCAAGCCTACGGTCATAGCTACATTTAACGGTGACTTCTTTGACTTTCCATTTCTTTGTGCGAGGGCGGGGGCGAATGGTATCGACATGTTCCTCGAGACCGGGTTCGCGAAGGATTCGGAGGACGAGTTCAAGAATCGTTGCTGTGTCCACATGGACTGCTTCCGATGGGTCAAGCGTGACTCGTACCTACCGCAAGGTAGCCAGGGCTTGAAGGCTGTCACGACAGCAAAGTTGGGGTATAACCCGATTGAATTGGATCCTGAATTAATGACGCCGTGCGTTGTCCTTGCTCCTGTCATCACTCACGCTCTCACGCGGATCATGAATCATCAGATATGCCATGGAGCAACCGCAAGTCCTTGCCCAGTATTCCGTCTCCGATGCCGTCGCGACTTATTATCTCTACATGAAATACGTACATCCATTCATTTTCTCGCTGTGCAACATCATCCCGTTGTGTCCAGACGAGGTCTTGCGAAAAGGAAGTGGGACGCTATGTGAGACATTATTGATGGTACGTGGACCTAGGTTTCCCGTTGAGATCTCACTCACGCAGCGACTCAGGTGGAAGCGTACCGAGGACACATCATCATGCCGAACAGGCATGAAGATGCTCACTTGAACATGTTCGAAGGCCATTTGCTTGCCTCTGAGACTTATGTCGGAGGGCACGTGGAAGCGTTAGAAGCTGGCGTTTTCCGTAGTGATATCCCTGCGGATTTCAAGATTGTCCCTGATGCTGTTCAACAGGTGCGTCGTATCCTTTGCACTATTTTGCCCTTGCTAAATACTAGCGCCTAGTTGATTGAAGATCTCGATGCTGCTCTGACGTTCTGCATCGTCGAGGAGTCAAACGAGTCTTTAGACAATGTGACTAACTACGACGAAGTCAAGTCCCAGATTCAATCCGCTCTCGAGCTCATCCGAGATAACCCAAGGAGGACAGACAAGCCACTGATCTACCACCTTGACGTCGCCGCTATGTATCCCAACATTATGCTGTCAAATCGGCTACAACCTGACTCTATGGTTGACGAGTCGGTGTGCGCGGTGTGCGACTACAACCGGCCAGGGAAGGAGTGCGACCGAAGGCTTGAATGGGCATGGAGAGGCGAATTCTTCCCCGCACATAGAGACGAGTATAACATGATTCGCCATGCGCTGAACCAAGAAGCTTTCCCTCCCAAGAAGCCCGGAGGACTACAGCGGAAGTTCGTCGACTTGACGGAAGCAGAGCAGACGGCTCTGTTGCACAAGCGACTTGGGGACTACTCTCGCAAAGTATACAAGAAAACCAAAGACACGAGGGTCGAGACACGCGAGTCCATTGTGTGCCAACGGGAGAACCCATTTTACGTCGATACCGTGCGCCGTTTCCGTGATCGGCGATACGAGTACAAGGGGCTTCTCAAAACGTGGAAAAAAAACCTTGACACAATTCTCAGCGAGGGTCGCTCGCTCGCGGAGGTGGACGAGGCAAAGAAGATGATCGTGGTCTACGACTCGTTGCAGCTCGCTCACAAGTGCATCCTCAACTCGTTCTACGGCTATGTGATGCGCAAAGGTGCACGCTGGCACTCGATGGAGATGGCGGGAATTACGTGTCTCACGGGCGCGACGATTATTCAAATGGCGCGTTCGTTGGTGGAGCAGATCGGGCGACCCCTTGAACTAGACACGGACGGGATTTGGTGTATGCTTCCCGGCGTGTTCCCGGAGAACTTCAAGTTCAAGTTGACTAGCGGCAAGGCCATTACCATCTCGTATCCGTGTACAATGCTCAACCACCTTGTCCACGCGCAGTTTACGAATCACCAATACCACAACTTTAACCCCGAGACCGGTGAATACGACATTCACTCGGAAAACTCCATCTTCTTTGAGCTCGACGGGCCATACCGTGCCATGATCCTCCCCTCGTCAAAGGAGGAAGACAAACTACTCAAGAAGCGTTACGCGGTGTTCAATGATGATGGTTCTCTCGCAGAGCTCAAAGGCTTCGAGGTCAAGCGACGAGGCGAACTCCAACTCATCAAAATCTTCCAGTCCCAGATCTTCGAAAGATTCCTGCTCGGCACCACCACCGAGGAATGTTATGGCGCTGTCGCAAATATCGCGGATCAGTGGCTGGACATCCTCTTTACTCGCGCAGAGACGCTCTCGGACGAGGAGCTCGTCGACCTCATTGCCGAGAACAGGAGTATGTCGAGGACGCTCGCCGAGTACGCTGGACAAAAGTCCACATCGATTAGCACCGCCAAGAGGCTTGCCGAGTTCTTGGGGGATCAGATGGTCAAAGATAAAGGTCTCGCTTGCAAGTTCGTCATCTCTGCCAAGCCCATCAATGCCCCTGTCACCGAGCGAGCGGTTCCTGTTGCTATTTTTTCCGCAGAAGAATCCGTCAAGCGTACCTACCTCCGAAAATGGCTCAAAGACCCTGGCCTCAGCAATTTCGACCTCCGTTCGATTTTGGATTGGGAGTACTACATCGAGCGATTAGGTTCCGTGATTCAGAAGTTGATCACTATTCCTGCGGCCATGCAAGGTGTCTCAAATCCCGTACCGAGGATCAGGCATCCCGACTGGTTGCACCGCAGGGTTGCGGGGGCCATAGATAAGTTCAAGCAGAACAAGGTTACCGACTTCTTCTCTGTTGTGCCTCGAAAGGTGCAAGAGGATGGGGAGAGTGATATGGAGGACTTTGGGACACAGAAGCATCCGAACAAAGGACGTGTTGCTGTCGTGACTCGCAAGGCTACGCGACGGCCAAGTCCTGAGGCTGAAGAAGACGACGTATACACCGTTCCTCTCCCAGATCCTAGTTCGAACTACTCAGCTTGGCTCAAAGCGATTAAGCCTCGTTGGCGTAAGAGGCGTGAAGCACGTTGGGGTGGAGAGCGATCTGCAGCTGTTCCTTCTATGTTTAGAGGCGCACGGATACGAACGACGCAACGCTGGGACATCGTTCAGATCCGACCGAGCAAGATCTCTGGACGCTTTACACTGTGGGTTTTTGTCGATGGAGATCTTACTCCTGTCCCCCTGCGTATTCCTAGGCAGTTTTACGTTCACTTTAAGAATCCGCCCAAGGACGAGTCGTTCCACATGGAGCACTACCAAGTGGAGAAAGTCATGCGACACTTGCCGAGGGATATTCCTTGCAATAACCTTTACAAGGTGGTCGTCAAGGAAGACGTTTACGAGGACATCCAGGAACATTTCACGGACTTGACGAACGATCCGAATGTCAGCGGCGTTTTCGAAAGGCAGGTATGTAGTATCTAACACCATGCAAACTCGACGCATCTCTGATAACCATTCGACTCCATTAGGTTCCACTAGAAATGCGAGCCTTACTCAAGCTGGGCAAGACCTGCACTGTCGATGAATTAGGTCTAACTCTCAATAAGGCACAGACTGTAGGAGTTGATCTCAGCCAACTCGGTCGTGCCAATCCCTCCCTTTCTCGAAAGGCCTACCTTTGCGGTGGAAGTGGTAACAAATATTTGTTCTTCTATCATGCTTGCTCGCAAAGTGCTCCGATCCACGTGTTTGCGCTCTTCCTTCCTAGTGGCGCCGTTAAACTGCATCTAGTAGACCCTGCAACACGCCGCCAAGGTATACCCCGTTTGCAGGAACTGTATACGGACCTCTTGAAGAAACGTCAAAGTCATATCAGAGATTCTGCTCCTTTCCAGTATCCCACTTCCTGCGAATTCACAACGACTTACCACAGCAAGGATGTCTCTGCTCTTAAAGCAATTTCCCGAGAACTCGGACTCTTGGAAAATCTATCGTACATGATCATAATCTCCTCGTCGAAAGAGCAAGTCTATTTCGATACCCACGTTCCCAAACTGTCGAGATTCCCCGTCTTGTCGATGCCTAGAGCCAAAGTTTACCATTCCCTCGACGTCTTCCCTTGGCAAATGCATGTCGCTCAGATGATGCTGCACCGCTACCTCATGTGTGGTCCATGGCTCGACCACTCAATCGCTCTTTCGGACTACTATGACATTCCTATAGGGCACGTTGACGGCGACCAACCTCTCGTTCTGTCTGATATAACTTTCGCTCGGCGGCTCATACAACAAGACATCGTTCTCTGGTGGTCACCCACGGAACGCCCAGATCTCGGTGGCGGGGAAGCTGACAACCGGCCAACTGAGGAGCTACAGAACTCGGTGTTCATGACCCCTGGGTGCTATTCGAACGTATGCCTGGAGATCACGGTACGCAACCTGGCAGTCAACTCCGTACTGCATTCCGTCGTAGTAAACGAGCTGGAGGGGAGCGGCGGGACGACCGCCTTCGATTCCACATCTCATACGCTGAGTGCGTACAATCGGGGTGAAGCACAACGCGACCCTGCTCTCGGAGAGTCGAACGTCTCTACCCTGACGTTTGGCATCATGAAATCGATAGTCAAGACCTGGCTACTCGATAAAATCCAGGGCAACTTCGAGAGTCCCGCGACGATAGCCATTGACCATTTCTGGCGATGGATCAGCACGAGCGGATCACACCTTTATGACCCGAGCATTCACCGTTTTGTTCATGGACTTATGCGGAAAACGTTCATACAAGTGCTTGCCGAATTTAAACGGCTTGGTTCGCATGTCATTTACGCCGATTTCAGTCGAATCTTGCTTGCTACTTCCAAGCCACCTGGAACAGCTCACGCCTACGCGACTTACATCACTACAGCGGTCACATCCCACGAGTTATTCCAACATATATTTCTGGAAACGCAGCGCTTCTACGACTTCCTACTCTTCATGGACTCTGCAAACTTTGGGGGTGTCATTTGCGAGGATCCTCTCGCTCTCGAGCCTCCAGAGGAACTCACCATCGAGACGCGGTGGAACATAGAGACCTTCCTGCCGCCAGCCATTCAAAGTGACTTCAACTCTATCGTCCAGTATTTCATCGTCGAATTCTACAAGATCAGACAAAAGGCGAACGAAAGTTCACGAGCCCCTCTTCGTGTATTGCAAAACACCGCACCCGACGTCACGCAGCGAGATGCTGCGAAAGTCAAGGAGATAGACGCCATTCGCGAGTTCATCGCCAGGAAACTCACCCGAAAACTCCTGCGACTCGTCGGCTCCATTCAGACCAAGCACAGAGACTCGGTGTATGACGAAGAGCCACAGTCCCGGTTCGCGTTTCCGGTACTCCCTGGCTCGTACCTCACACTCAGTAACCCTGTCCTTGAGTTCATCAAATTTACCTGCGCGGTGCTTGGCCTTGTGGAACAATACCAGGTGGAGATTGGTCTTCTAAAACGTAATTTGCTGGACCTGGCAGGCATTCGCGAGTTTGCCAACGAAGCCATTTTTCGGAATCCCTGTGAAACGCTGAAGCTGTCCAATGTCGCATGCAGAATGTGCGATGCACTTCGAGACTTTGACTTTTGTCGTGATCCAGAGCTCGTGCCAGATGGTTTGAGCGTCGGACCTCCCAAGTGGACGTGTCGGAGATGTGACGGCGAATACGATCGAGCAGCGATAGAGATGGAGCTGGTCCGGATGGTTGGCGTAATCGAGAAGTCATTTGCCCAGCAAGACATGCGGTGTTCCAAATGCAAGCAAATCCGCTCTGATAATGCCTCGCGGTATTGTCAATGTTCGGGTTCGTACCAGCTGGTTGTGGGGAAAGCGGAGATGAAGCGCAAGTTGAGAACAGTCTTGAACGTTGCCATCGTGCACAACTTTGCGAGACTCAAGGTTCGTCCTAAATCGACTCTGGGAAACACTAGACTCTAAACAGTCTATTCCAGGAGTGTGCACAGGTTATGCTGGAGAATTGGTGAAGTATCGCGATGTGGCTCGGACTGCGACAGGTGTACTATATAGAAGTCCTTCTCATGACAAACCTCCATCCGTATGTTTTTTGACGTATGTTACACCACAGCTGTGTGTAAACGCACACGAGCACAAATGAAGTATTCCTCCCGTTGAAACGACGAACACTTTTCGCCGAGTGCGCGGACGTCTGGTCGAAATTTCGAGTCGGTAGGCGCGGGGAGGTTGCCTTCGACCTCCAGGTCGCTAGTAATCCCACACAATGTGATCCCGAATGCTGTGAACAAAGGACTCGTTGCAGTGACGAGGCTGCGACTCGAGTTGGCGTTAGCTTTTCGCTGGCATTTCCCACTGCAATCCTTGTGGGTACGCTACATACTAAGTACTCCAGCTTTATTACGAAGGATCATGGATCCTCTATCAAGTGCACACTTCAATGGACGGATGTCTATCTGATCATGTGTTCAATAGGAACAGCTTGATTGAACAAATTCCCATCACGCCCGCTAGTTATTCGCGTGATACGGGCGCGGGGCTCGTATGTACCCTGGGACGTGTGAATATTTCCTCAGAGGGTTGAAACGTTGAGGGGTTGGTGGGTGGCAGTTGAAGTTTGGTTGAAGTTGTATTGTTCTTCCTGAGGCTCAGGCTGTCCATCGATCACATTGGAGGGAAACAGGGTACGGTGATTCAGATACATAGCCTGAGGTTGTTCCATAGTGACCGTGGCGCTGCGAAGCCTCGAAACTGGTTTCAGAGGTTGGATGAGGCATAGATGATAGATCCAACATAGATCGATTGGAACCGTCGGTGTTTGTGGTGTCACCTACCTTGCCCCTGTGTAACATATCCAGATTCATGAGAGTTGACTGTTAAGCGCGAGCGATCTGAGGATGATCATGTCGTTATTTTCATGTTCCCGCTCCCTAATGGAGTCTGGAACAGACTCAAACAGAGTCATAGTACATAGGCTAGCATGGTGTACAAAAAAATTACTACACTGGAAACATGTCGCAGATTTTCCCGTAGACGGTGAGGCCAGCTCACCTTGAGGTAACTGCTCGTCCGAGTCGTATCATGATGTTCGTTCAGCCATTCACTTTTGCATCATCAGCCGACTTTTCCTTTCCCTTTTCCTCGTCACGTGTGGTGGGAGGAACGTCTATCGCCGTCGTCGCATCCACTTTCTCCATATCTTGTTCAATTTTCTTGACTTTGAACGCCCAATCCTCATCAACCATGGTATGAAGCGGGACCCCTTTCATGAGTAACGACACCAGGAACCCTACGCCACAAACGCCAGCCAGGACGCGCCACAACATCGCAAGACTGTCCGCAAAGGCGACTCGGACTTCGCCCAGAGTCTCCGGAGGGAGCTCGGAGAGCTCTGGGATGAGTGCGTACATGATGGCAGTCCCCTGTGGGACTGATTGGATGAATGACGCGGGGAGCCTCTTTGCGAGCTCGTTTTGGAGGACGGTGGATCCGATGGTGATACCCCACACCTATGTAAAGGCGTTAATACATACCTGAGATCGAAAGGAGTATTTGGTTACTCACAGATGCGAACGAACGGAGAAACCACATAAAGGCGAGCGCAGGCGCATTCTGTGTGACAAGTAGGGGTGCTTGGATAGGGTACATGGACGTCGCAGACAGCATACTGCCACGAGTTAATCTAGGATATCACACGGAGCAACCGACGAAACACGACGTACCCTATACCCCAGCCGAGCAGCGCCAGGGACCCAAAGCTCGTTCCGAGAGATTCGGTTGCATGAATCTTGCTCATGAAACTAAGAGCGACGCCGGTTAGGGCCCATGCTACCCACGTTTGCGGCCGATATCGACCGCTGGTTTTAACTGATAGCCCGCTGAGGATGGCTGCCGGCGCAAGCGTTGCGATCGTGAGCAAGTACACGCCAGACATGGAGGGGGATGAGCCCTTGCAAGCCTGGAAGTACACTGGGAAGAAATCTGTAAAGTGATCATACTGAGCAGGGATAGACTTTGACTTGTTCGGATGGACTGACAGACGACCGCATATGTGATGACAAAACAGCAGAACGTCTGTATATAACTGATGCACGTGAATGATCACGAGAAACATCAATTACGAACGATGTTCCTTACCCACTAATACTAGTCACGTTTTTGATTATGGAGAAAGGCACCTAGTGAGAGTATGAGATATGCCGTTCAGGCCAAGGCACGAAAATCTACAGACCAGTGGATATTTTGCTAAAGTGGACTCGTACCCCATGAAGATCCCGAAGCCGAGGAGGCCAAGGACTAACGGGAAGAGGATGGTGTTTGAATTCCATGGGTCGTCGATACCACCCCATGTCAACCCTATCGTAGATGCGGTGGTACTCGCGATGACAAGAAAATTGCCACTGTCAGTGAAATAGCAGTAAGTCAGGTTAAATTTACGGTGAACCTTGCATTCAAACGTACATCCAGTCCATTCGCATGAGCTTGTCTCGGTATCTCCCCGGTGGAATGGGTAGATCCAAAAGGAGGACGACCGACATACACGCAATGAGTGAGATGGGAAGATTGAGATCTTGTGCATTGTCTGAGTATACCATATACGATGCGCAAGCTTACAACGCTCACAGAAAAGCCAGCGCCACTGTCCCTTCGCTGCGAGAACGCCCCCGACTACAGGACCGACCGACGCGGCAAGACACCATGTACTAGGTAAAGGGTATGAGTTCGTCTTCTCAAATCCGTGATTGCGTAAATCTTACACTCCGTATAGGCCAGCATAGAGACCACGTTCTTGCAGGGTGACGAGATCGCCCAGGATGATCGATGTGAGGGACTGGATGCCACCTCCACCCAAACCCTGTACTGTTCTGCCAATAATAAGCATATTCATGCTGTTCGCTGCACCGCAAATGCCGCTTCCTATTGCAAAGAGAACGATTGTGATCAGGATGGCAGCGCGCCGACCGAATGTTTGCGCCAGGCCACCGCTCATCGGGAGGAATGCCGTGGAAGCAAGGGCATAAGCAGTGCCGACCCAAGTATACTGAGAGGCATGAAGATCACTAGCGATGGTGGGAAGTGCGGTTGAAACAGAGGCTAGCTCGATGGCAGAGAGGAGGAGACAAATACACATGGAAACGAAGATGAGCCAGAATCTGAGGCCCTTCTGGGGCGATACTGTGATAGTCTGGCTATCACCAGTTTCCTTGGACGATGTCATGTCTGCCATAACAGAGCAAGGGTGGAGTTGCTTCAAGTTCAAGGGTGAACCGGGAGAGCAAGGTCCATGTTTTCATCTGATCCTTTTTAGATTGTTGGAACTGGCTGACTGAAATCGTTTCAGTAAGACGGACCCGTCCACGGAGAAGAGACCGGAACGTTTGAACCACAATCATGGTGCTGGCACCCTGGAATTTGGGAGCTCAGCACAAGCGTTCACAAGTTAGCCGATCTAAGCGAGTGACGTTATCAGTTGACTTACTCGAAATAGAAATCTGTTTGAAGTGCGTAAGTGCTGGACCACATACGGTCGTCAGACGATTGCGACAATCGCAGTGGCAAATGCCTAACCAAGAAGGCACCGTGATTGCGTTGTGAGGCTTTACGTGATGACAGATCGACCGACTCTATTCCACGTGCTATGGCAAGTTCGCAAGGTACGTTTACTGGTGAAAGTCAACTCACCAGATCAACAGCTGCCCGTGGAAAGCTCCGGGATGTTGCTGGCTCCTCACCGTGGTCCTCACTGGATGCAGGATGTTGGGATGCTGACGAACGTGTATTCAAGTCATCATGACACTTGCTTAACAAACGTGTGCATCATTGGCATGTGGTACTCCTGTCGACTGTATCGAAACGCAACACTACCACGCTTTGACACGAACAAAGGAGGTTACTACCGCCTGGTCAGATATGCCACACACACCACTCACAGGCCAGTATCCCCGGTGGAAAGAACGCGAAGATAAGGTGCAACGCGGCGACATGTCAACCACATGAAACGAACGACAATCACGAGTGTCAGATCCCTGTGATAGGTCTCTTGAAGGAGATGTAGGGAGAGATGTATAACAGGAAAGCCCACGTAGAGGCTAGTTTGGGTTCTTAAGCGATTTCGACAGTCCGAGTTCTGATACCGCAATGTCGTCTGCAGTGCAGGACCAGAGTGATGGCAACGGAGGCCGAGATCTCGCACCAGCTACCGGAGATAGGTCTAAGACCTCGTCTTCTTGAACCTGTAGAACACCAACCAACTCGTTCGTCGTTTATTATGCAGTCTGGGCACGTTGACACTAAGATCTCAATGTCCAGCCCGTTAGGCAGCGAGATTCCTTCCATGAACAATGGCATTAGGAGTTCTGTGACACAGATGGCCGCCAAGATACGACACAGTACCGCAAGACTGTCCGCACTGTAGGCAACTTCGACTTCTCGCGCATCGAACGGAGAGTTTTGATATGAGAGCGTATATGACTGCGCTTCCGTGTGAGACGGTTGTTTCAACAGTGCAGGAAGCCTCTTGACGAGCTCGCGTCGCTCGGAGGACGGTGCTGCCTAGGGTGATGCACAACACCTAAAGTCAACGTGGCCGCACCTGGTATATACGAAGGGGACAGGAACGGACAACTCACCGAGGCGAACGAGCGGAGGAACCACGTAAATGCGAGCGGAGGTGCGACGTTGCAGGTAGATGCCCTTGAATCGGGGAAACAGGGACGGCCCCGGCCAGTATACTACCGCGGCCAATTAAGTTTGACCAAGAAAGATTCCGGCGTCAATCACCGCGACGTACCCTCCGCCCCAGGCGAATGGCACCATGTACCAAATGGATTTACCAGAAGAGTCTTTGGCGAGGATCGCGCTCGCTTTGACGAGCGCGATAATGATAAGGCACCAGCTGTCTATCCACAACTGTGGCCGATATCGTCCAGTGGCATTGACTGAAAGCCCGATACGACGCTGGAGGGTGCGAGCGATACGAACCTGAGCGGGTAAATACCACTGGCATGGAGGACATGCCTTTGCAAGCATGAAGTAGACTGGGAAATGATCGGCGAAGTAGTCTGGTAGGTGGAGGTGGCTCCTTCGAGCAAATTCGCAGACGACCGCTGAGGTGGTCGTAAAGGAACAAATATCTGATGCTTGTGAGTGGTCATAAAAAACGAGTACCGACGATTATTCTTACCTACTGATGCTGATCGTATTGTCAATCAGGGAGGAGGACGACACCTGTGTAGGAGAAATAGTCCAGGTGATATCACACCGCAATACACGTACGAGTGGGTATTTTGCAGCAATGGCCTCGTATGCAATGAACACTCGAGCGCAACGAGGCCAGGGACTAACGAGACAAGCACCGTGGCTTCGGAACTCATGCATGGCTCGGTGACACTCGTGTATAAGTATACGGCAGTGCTACTCGAGATCAGAATAATATTGCCTCTGCCAATGAAACCATAGTAAGTGGGTACTCGCGGCGACAACTTGAATCATACTCGAACACAGCAGATTCGAGATGTTGTTGTAAAGCTACAACACAACTTTAATGGACTGGAACAATCGTGTACAGTAGCTACATACCTTGAGCAGATGCAGTACAAATTCAAGTTTCAATATCGTTTGCAGTGTAGAATCAACCTGGCCAGGAACCCCTTCGATGCCTTGACGATCCCGAGTCCCGACTCCAACACCCGTGTGAAACAATTCCACGGCCCTTCGGGCAAACCTGGACCCGGAAAAAGACGTAATCAGAAGCTGTTTACAACCCACGATTTGCAAGCGTCTTCACATTTGACGGCTCCAACTGAGAATAGAACGTGAGTGTAAGGACGTTTGGTTACTTACGCTTGTAGCAGTAGCGAGAAAAAGTGTAATGTCTTCATCACAAAAACTGCATAAATATCACGAGGCTGAGTAATGGTCTGTTAGAGATTATATTTGTCAGCAGGCCGTTTTGATCGTCTTGATAGCGGTAGAAATTATCGTAGAATACGAATGAATTGAAATTTTCATAATATCGCGCGACATTACAACTGCTCGTGACGACACGACAGACTATATTGCAGCTGATTCTAGCTATAGACAATTACAATCTAATGTAATCTCCTTCTCGTACACATTAATTGTCCACCCCAATGATCATACTCTGCAGCGCTACAAGCAATGGAAGTAATGAAACCAGCGAGAAAGGAAGAGACACGTCTTTGGACATCGCTTTGCCCGTGAGGCCGGCGAGAGGAGGAGGCCGAGAGGGAGGGTATGGACGAGAGAGGGAGTGGATGGGCAAGAGTGTGGAGTTCTCTTCGGCCCGGGATAGGAGTCCGACCTGCCGGGTAGAGCATGAGCTGCGAGGGCGGGTGGGAACGCCTCGCAGGCACATGTGCGCAGCAGTCGGGCTCGCGCGCTCCGGACCCAAGGGAAGTGAGCTGTGAGGCACTGGAATGGGAATGGAGGCAGGGTGTGGCAGGCGGGTGCGCCGAAACAGGCGGGGACGAGTGGTGTGGGGAGGACGAGCGACGAGGTGGTGGCGCAAAGACAAGGCGCGCCGCCGCTCGCTTACGTCGCTTGTCCAAAGACATTGCACTGTGGCACAGCTCGTGCCTCCCTGCTCCCCAGTCCACCACACTATGATTGAATACAAACCATCCGTCCGTGTTGGGAATGTGTAAATGAAGGGATGATCCCTGATGCAAGGTCTTTGCGTGCCCTGAACGGAGTGAATGCTCGAATCACAATACATAAAAGTACTTACTGTTCAGGGTTGCTGTCGAATTCCTCGAGGAACTCAGCAGGGCAAAGCCACCAGGCTAGGACTGGGTGATTTAAACCCATTTCGGCCCTTCCACTCGAGAGGATGATTGGAGGGTTGAGCGACGTAGCATCTTTGGGGTCTGGTGATGCGTATCGAGGGATTAACATTCTTAGACCATTCGTGTAGCTTGCACGTGTGCTCCAGATAGCGCTAGTTATCTAAATGCCCAAGTAAAGTGAATGTATGCACATATAAACAGTGTTAAGCCTACCTTGGAGCACATATTCGCCAGCTCAGCCTCCCGGCTGTGGTCTTCAACAACATGGTGGTCACGACATCACGTCGTCGTCGTCGTCGTCGCTGTTGACGTAGGGGCACAGGGTGGGGGTGGTGACGCCGCGTCGTCATCGTCATTGTTGTCGTTGTCGCTGACGCAGAGTGGTCCGACACACGCAAGTACGTTCCAGAAATCCGCTCGGCGTGTGGTGGTGGTGGTGGCGCGGCGGCGTCGTCGTCGTCGTTGACGCCAAGTGGTGGTGGTGGTGGTAGTAGTGGTGCGTCGTCGTCGTCGTTTCGGCGGCACGGGTGGTGCTACCGTGCCGTCGTCGTCTTGGCGTTGGGGTGGAGTGGTGGTGGAGGAGGAGGAGGGAGGACGCTTGGCTACTTCGTGCATATGCCATTGTGCCGTCGTCGTTGTCATCGTTTCGGCGGCACGGGTGGTGTCACCGTGCCGTCGTGGTCGTCGTTTCGGTGGCACGGATGGTGCCACCGTGCCGTCGTCGTCATTGACGAGGGTTGGTAGTGATGGTGGTGGTGGTGGTGGTGCAGCGACGGTGCTGTCGTCGACGACGAGGGAAGTGGTGGTGGTGCTAGTGGGGTGCGCCGGTGGTGGTGATGGTGACGATGACGCGGCGTCGTCGCCGTCGTTTCGGTGGCATGCCGGGTGGTGCCACCGTGCCGTCGTCGTCATTGACGAGGGTGTGGTGGTGATGGTGCGGCGGCGTCGTTGTCGTCGTGAGATGAGGCGGTGACCCGCGGTACGAGCGGTGATACCCGGGGGTATACCCGTGCTATTCCCTAACGCGTCTTGCTGCATCATCTTCATCGAGCTCACCAGCCTTACTTTCATCATCTTGTTGGATATTTTGGACGATGTCGACCACTTTTTCAAGCTCGCACCATAAGTCAACACAACGGGCGATTCTATGGCCAGCCAGCACGTAAATGTCCTCGGGTTTCTTCTTTGACTCCTCGGACCTGTGGAGGATATAGTCTTATCTGCTGATGAGTAAAGGTACTTACTTGGAGGCCATCTTTTTGAGCCACAGTGGTACAATGAGTGACGCGGTGGTCATTGTCAGAGATCAAGGAGGCGGAGATAACGTCGGAGATTGTATTGTCAATCTAATCGTAGTCAGAATGGGGTCACTTCACTGTTGCCTCAACCTTTGTATGACTTGGACCATTGTATAATATCATAACGTCCCAGTGTCGTCTCCTCCCAACATTATGATCATGCCGATGTCATTCGACCTCGAATCAGAATCGATTATAATTGTCCGCTGCAATCCTTTGACCCACTTTGGATTATAATATTTTTGCAGTTTTTGTGATGTTGTCGTCCAAACGTTGACAGTTCGTGATGCACGTGATTGGTGCCAAGATCTTTATTTGCGCAGGATAGCGGGACAGAGACCTCATGAAATACGACAACCGATCCTTTCTGCCTCTCGCAATTATAAACAATCGTGTCTTGGGCAACGCGATCTTCGGCGAAGATTCCGTTCAAGCACGGAATGTTGAAGTCTCCTTCGTCGTCGATGTCGATCACGCTGAGGAAGGAGCATGGAAGAAAGCCCAGAGTCACGAGACACATCTGTGTGAGTTGAAGCTTGAGCTTGAAGAGAGAGCGGGGGTAGCCAATTGCACAACATCCGTCACCAACACAGGTAATAACGCCCCACGCGGATACACACGTTAGTCTACCATCGAATCATTTCGAAATCACGGCATAACTTGAAGAAGGTTACAATATGGTCCACATCGGACGTAGTGCCAGGGCGGACGCACGACAGCCAAAGTCCAAACATCTGATTAAGAACATTTAAAATGGTGCTCAGCAGAGCACTAAACGTAAACGGAAAGAACGCACCTTTCATCTTTGAAACACCCGATGATTATCCAAACCAATAAGAATTTCGCAGTTTTGGTCCTAAAACAAGATGCTAACGAAAGGGGCTACCAAGTTGAACCCCAATTCCGAGAACCGATGACACCGCACACATTTTCCGTGCTCAAACCTGGAAAAGACCCCCAAAAAAGCGCATATAACGGTTTGTAAGACGTTTCCTACTTTCACGTGCCAGCAAGGAGCATGCAGTTCAAACCCCGATTCCGAGAAACGAACACGACTCGGAACCCTAATCGGGTCCAGGAATTGCATAATTATGCAACCGACATACGATGCGAACGAGAGCGAGTGAATGCCTGATACAGCTGGGGACGCATCCTTGCAAGCCTGGAAGTAGATTGGAAAGTAACCCGTAGAGACGGTAGAGTCATCGTACTAAGCAGGGTCAGTGGCTCATCCAAATAAACTTACAGATGGCTGCCAATGCTAATGTAGTGATGGTGGCAAAAAACATCTGTATATAACCGATGTATGTGAGCGGACGCGCAAAAGAGTGGTTACGACGATGTTTCCGTACCCGCTGACATTGGGATGCAATGGGATGAACACGTTGACTGAACTTCATGGTGCGGTGGTGCCACCCCGCGTTAACCCTATCAGTCCTCGCAATCACGAGAAAGTTGCCTCTGTCAAACGATGATCAGAAGGATTGTATCCGCGACGACAATTACATTTGAACGTACATCCAGTCCACTCGCATAATATTTTCTCGAAAGTACCAGGGGGGGATAGGAAGATCGAATAGCAAGACGACCAACACAGATGCAACGAGAGAGACAGGAGGATTGAGGTCTTGCACACTGTGCAAGCAACACAGATACTCTGTACGGATGCAATACTCACAGAAAATTCAGCGCCACTCAGGCTGTCCCTGCGCTGTGAGGCTGCCTCCAACAACGGACCCGATCATAAACACATCCATGTTCATGCTGCTCGTACGGCGCAATGGTCCTCTCGAGTAAAGAGACCTTTGGTTAGCAGAATGGCAGGGCCGCCACGAGTCCCCCGCTCATTGAGAGGAATGCAGTGGAAGCAAGAGAGTAAGCGGCGCCGACCCAGGTGAACCCATAGGGTATTGACAGTGGTCAAGAGTGCGGTCGAGACAGGATAACTCGAGGGCAGAGAGCAACGATAGGTTCCAGATGGATGCCTTTCTTGGATGGCGGTGGGTCTCTGATGGCTCATGGGATGGATGGTCATCTGAGATTGCAGGGGACATGAGGAGATCAGTATAACGGAGAAACGGGCATTATATGTGTCTCCGTTAAACTATTGGGACACCGTCAGGGTCTGACACATGCGGGTGCTAAAGAGACAGTGAGCAACGTAGCACGACGTACACCAACCAACTCTGTTGCGTTTCAACAGGTTGGTGGTATACCTGGCTCGAGGCCGTGATGCGTCCGACGCAACCGGGACCATACCCAAAAGGAGACAGTAACACGTCCCGAGGAATGCGGCACCCTAAAATTTGTTTGCCATCGACGTTGTCCCGAAATACACTTCAGTTGAGACCCGAGCGTACTGAATGTCAGAAGGATCCAGATTGAGTCTCCCAATAATAGGTGTTCCGTCTTCTGCTGACCATCGTATAGCACAAGAGCTCACGAAGCCAGTTTCATACCCCGCACGGCTTTTCCTCAGGCTTGTCCGCGCGCCGCGCGTGGTACACCGAGTTGAAATTAGTTTGTTGGACCTGTCTTTTGCGAGTAAGTCCCAGACTACGCGGAGGGACCACATGGCATGAAGCATCACCCAAATCGAGGGGAGGTCCATAGCGTACCTGCTGTCATCGAATATGCTTGTCAGAGGATGTTACGCTTCCAGGCAAGTGTTGAGTGACACCCATGGATGTCACCTCTGCGTACATCTCGCTAGGATCTGTATCGAGTCCAATGTTCTCAAGGTAGCGTGTTAGGGAAGAAAATGAGAAAGAAAGACGAGGAAGAGTTGAACGCGGGGTAAGTACAAGTCATTCTAGCGTAAAGTTGGAATACAAGTACAGCGTGGCTGTACCTCTGGCACGACACAAACATACGATGATACATATCAAACACGAAACAAGAAATCAAGAAAAAAAGATTCCGTGCGCTCAGCAGACGTCAACTATGAATGTGACGAATGGGTATGGTGTATACGATAACGTGACAGCGCTCTGATGTGGATTCAATCCAGCAACTCGTGTGTGTGATGTGTAACTCTCGAAAAGGTGTAAAACACCATAATGAGGTAGTCACAAGCATATAAGAAGACTGAAGGGAAGACAGCGTCCCCGTGACAAGCAGGCAGGCTTCGCAGGGTAAATCGAGGAGCCCACATGGGGCTATAGGTTCTGGATCTGAACTATCAGGAATTGCTTCTCGTCCTGTCGATCCCAGGCAGACGCGTCAAACGCTGAAGCGAGAAGCGGAAAGGGGTATACATACGCTAAATTGTTCATCTTCCTTGTCGTTATGAAAGTCCTTCAAGAACGCAAGTAGTTTCTCCTTGTTCCGCCGGAGTATTACTTCGATTTGAGGTGGTTTCTTGGGATTTGCAACGAACACCTGTACCAAGAGGTTAAACGCGCTCCAAGAAGCCAAGGGAACGAACCTTGAAGACGTGGAATGCTTCAAATTGAATGTTCTTGCTCTTGCTACGCAACATGTTCATCATCATCTTCAAGTTTGCCTCCTGAGCGATATAACGTGTCATCACGTTGAAATTGGCACGATCGAGCAATATCTCGCCGAGAAGCTTGAGCGATTGTCGCTTAGTCACATAGTTATTGGAAAGGATGAGTGTGGTAAAGGACGCAAAGAACTGTTTGGAGTCAACGCGGGGGAAGAAGGGGGCGGTGAAAAAAAAACCCTACTCTGTCGTAATCCTTGTCCAAGTATTCTGCCACCATGGACTTGTGGCGGGTAAGGGTTTCCTTCAGATTAGCGAATGCATCACAAGAGACGCCAAACGAAGTCGCCTCAATATGGTGTGGAAACGTGTAAAATCTAACCCCGTGTCAGCGAGGGTTGATCATATCATGATGAGATCTGAATGACGCGTACTGTTCAGAGTGGAGCAGGATCTTGGCGAGTTGCTCGTGTCGAAGCATCTCCCGGAGGATCATACCGGTGTTGAGTGCAATCTCCTCGTTGGCATATCCAGCGAGCGCAGCAAATATAACCTCCTCGTGTCGTGCACAGATATATTCGACGGTGGGTAAACGAGCGCCTATCTGACGCCGCAGCAGGTTGTTGAATATCTGCACGACGTCTTTCCGAGATTCGAAATCGAAGCGTGCAATGTTTTGTACCAGGCTGAGGAGCAAATCGGTGGAGTAAGTCTCTTGGGCGAGCTGCGCGATCAGTTCTGGGACGGGCTCTGTGGCTCAGCGCTTAGGCACGTGTTGGGTTAGGGTACAGGAGAGGTGGAAAGGATGCACCTCCATCGCCGTAGAGGATGGCCTTGATCGCCTGAAGATTCCTAGCCACCTCCTCGCTCGCCTGTGGAGAGGGATAAATGAATCAATTTTCAGATACAAAGACTGCTAGTTTGACCCACCTTTCTCCTAGACTCGCCACCTGGTGGACCCACGTCGAGTTTTGGGATGGCATCTCGAAGACCCCGCACGAGGTCTGGCGGCGTTCGAGGCTTTGTCTTGAAGAAGTTCATATGAGCGAGACAGGTGCCGCACTGGCTGGTGTTGGCTGCTGCGATACACTGAGAGACGAAGTCCCCTTGCTTGGCGTAAGCGGTTTGAAGGTGAATGTTTGACACATGCCCAACCTGGGTTCAACCACACAGCCTATACCTTTTTCGACTTCTCCCACGTACCAAGTACACCCGAAATCGTCAGAGCTTACCAGATCAGTCTCACTACGCTCCAAAGCCTCGTACAGAACAGCTGAGTACATGTTTTATGGGTATGGCAGTTCTCCATTGCTCACGTCCGTATCGGAGGGCTAACTGCCTCGCATGCAAACTATAATCGTCACATACCTTCAAGGAACAAAACAGGATCAGAAACAAAACGGGATCTTCACCGACTTCTGCGTGATTTCCAGTCCAAAAGTAGCCAAGTACCCATACCTTGCACTACTTAATCAAATTCGCCCGCTCTAAAGATAAGGTCCCTGAACTTGCCCGCGGCGCAGTATGGCGAATAATCAAGTTACGGGCGCGCACAACACTGCCTTTTTCATTGCCCTGGTACGTCGTTTCACAGGCCTTCTCTGACCAGTGGCCACGTGTCCATCTCTCCACTACCGCCAGACGTGTTGATGTAGCGTCTCCGATGTACGTGTCTAATGGGGCGCCCATGTTATACAATGTACGTGAACCACCCAATTTGCTGACTGACCATCACTCGTGCATGTTCGGGTCTGGCTGGATCACCAAACTGAAACTGTCACGGTGAAATTCGGTCATCAACTTGGCTACCGTTTCGTTGACCCTAATTGCGCCATTCCGAAGGTCCGGAGAATGATGTTGATAAGGATAAGGTCGTTTGTGCTATCGGTAAAGCAGTTGCAACTTGCTTACGATGACGACGGCTTGATTCCTCTGGGAAGTTATGTGTATCGCATCCTTCTGATTGGTGGTAAAGCAATGACTGTTACTGTAGGCAACCGGGATACATGGCGAAAAGTAACTACTTTGCAGATTTGCTACAAAGATATCAATGATCAGGCCTCAGGGATCAGTTGTGATCGTGAACCTGCAAAACTGGGAGATAGCCCCGTCTACAGACTTGGATCATAGTCTTCGGCAAATTCACCCCAGGGATAGCCTAGATTAGCATGCAGCGTACCGTACGTATGTAATAAATGGGTATAAGATACAATAGTAGCATGCCTGTAGATTGAATGCAGCATGAATATGTAGCACCTGAATAAAATAAAATGTCTGATGAAGAGGTGCTTGTCCGATGTCGCGAAAAAGTCCCACAGGCGGCTATAGGTCTTGGATCTTGACTATCAAAAACTGCTTCTCGTCCTGTCAATGGCGAGCAGCATTCAATGTCTATCCTGAAGTAAGAAGCGGACAGAGTGCTACATACGTTAAACTGTTCGTCCTCCTTGTCGTTACGAAAGTCTTGCAAGAACGCGAGCAACTTTTGCTTGTTCCGCCAGAGTATGGCTTCGATCGGGGGTGGTTTCTTGGGATTTGCAACAAACACCTGTACAACGGTGTGCATCACGCTGGAAAACACGTCGGAAAGAAACGGACCTTGAAGACGTGAAACGCCTCGAATTGCACGTTTTTGCTCTTGTCGCGGAGCAGGTTCATCATCGTCTTGAGGTTCTCCTCCTTGGTAATAAAACGGGTCATGACGTTGAAATGGGCATCATCGAGCAATATCTCGCCGAGAAGTTTGAGCGATTGTCGTTTGGTGACGTGGTTCGGGGAGACGACGAGCGGCATAAAGGATGCAAAGAACTGTACAGGATGAACACGGGAGAAGACGAAACGAGGGAAAACGTACTCTATCGTAGTTCTTGTCCAGGTAGTCCGCTACCATGGGCTTGTGTCGGGTGAGGACCTCCTTCAGGTTGGCGAATGCGTCACAGGAGACGCCAAACGAAGCCGTCTCGATGTAATGTGGAAACATGTAAAATCTAACCCTGTATCAGCGAGAATCGACACATGCGAGATGTCAGACGACACGCACTGTTCAGAGTGGAGGAGGATCTTGGCGAGCTGCTCATGTCGAAGCATCTCCCGGAGGATCATCCCGGTGTTAAGTGCAGTCTCTTCATTGGCATATCCAGCGAATGCGAGAAAAAGGACCTCCTCGTGTCGTGCACAAATATACTCCACGGTGGGCCAACCAGAGCCGATCTGACGTCGCAAGAGGCCGTTGAATATTTGCACGACGTCCTTTCGGGACTCGAAGTCGAAGCGCGCGATGTTCTGTATGAGGATGGGAAGCAAGTCGGTAGAATAGGTTTCTTGAGCGAGTTGTGCGATCAGTTCGGACACGACTTCTGTGAAATAGGCACAGGTATGGGTTGGGGCGAGGTGAAGGCAAGGGTGATAAGAAGGACAAACCGCCGTCTCCGTAGAGGATAGCCTTGATGGCCAGTAGGCTCCTGACCGCTTCCTCATTCGTCTGAAGAGAGTGAAATATGCAGAGGCAAGGACCGGCCTGCTTGGTTGACCCACCTTTTTCCTCGACTCGTTTTCTAGTATGCCAGAGCCGGGTTTCGTGATGGCATCTCGAAGACCCCGCACCAAATCCACCGGCGTCCTTGGTTTCGTCTTGAAAAAGTTCATATGCAGTCAGAAATCGGGGTGCTGAATGTTTTAGAAAACTGAGCTTGTTTGACGTGACACATGCCAACCTGGACGCTTACCATGACTCGTGCCATTTGCAACGAACCTGGCTTTGATCAGTCTCGCCCTCGTCATAGTGGTGTGGGCCGTATCGAGGATAGACGAGCGTGTCCGACTACCCCATGATGATGATCCTACGACTCGGAGTCGCAAGTATGGAGTCATCACCGCCACAACCACTTCGCCGTTTGTAGAATGCCCACTAAAGACGGAGAAGGGGTATGCAACAGGCAACGGGTCTATACTATACTACAGATCGATTTGATGTGTTTCATGCGCTTTTTTTGTGCACTCTTTACGCAACCCTCAAACGAGCTATCAAACGTCCTGTGCGTACGCGTGTCTAACAGTCAATGGCTGGGTTACAGCTAAACCAAAGTTATCACGATCCGTAGGAGTCATCAACTCTGTAGCCACTTCCTTGGCTCTGATCGCACCAAGCAGTGTCCCACTGGCGGACGGCGTTGATAGGGTTACGATCGTCGTATGGGCCCTTGTGCGAATAATCGAGCTGTCGAGAAGCCGTCAGACAACGGGGTTACAAGAAGCAGGGAGAGAAAAAAAAGGGTATAAAAACACTTACGTTCCACTCCTGATCAGTTCCGAGAACCTCGCGTGCTTCTTGGCCTCCATCATGTATAACCCCGTACCCAAAACCGCATGTTCGATATCATCGCAAAACCCCCCTTTAATTACCGCTGGCCCCATGGTCAGATTTAATCTGCCTTGTATGGGACCCATGATGGGTTCCGCATACAGCATTACTTTTTCGAGACGTTGGTTTGTCGAAATGAGTAGAAGAAAATTGTTCCACACGGCGGGGAGCTGTGCACGGACAGAACGGAGACGTGGTACGACGCTGAGTGCGCGTGCGAGGGGAAGTGTTATCGGCGAAGAAGAGAGGCGGAGCGCAAAGTGCACGGTTTCCTACCGGGCATGGCTGTCGTCAGGTCGAGGTGCGATCGGATCTCGGCGTAAAGGACTTACCAAGTTGGTCCAGTGGCGGACTGTCTGCGCGAGGCGTTGGAGCACATACATGGGGCGGGAATGGGTGAGATAAGCGGCGGGATCCTTACGTATGGTCAGGTGGGCGATGGTACGGCGTTGTTCGAGGGCGGAGCAAAAAGCCTCGGCGTCGGCGTCGTCCGGGTCGGGACCGGAAGTTCGACGGCCGGGACCACAGTCAAGACAGATGTCGACGTCATACACGCGGTGACAGAGCGACAGCACCGCGGCAGAGGCATGACATATGGCGGGAAAGACGACGCGCCGGACGGCATGGGCGAGGGTGGGATGGTGTGTGAGGGTGTCGAGAACGCGGGCTGTTTGGTGGGGAGAGTGGAAGTGGAGGGTGTGGTAGAAGAGAGGGAGTGCGATACGGAAAAACTGGCGGGAGACGAGGAGAGGTGCGACGCGGTTTCTGAGAGGGAAGCCGTCCAAAGAGAGAGCGAGAATACGAACAAGGAGCTCTTCTGGAAAGGAGACAAGCGAACGAGACATCCTCAGCCAATTTCTGCGCGGATGGTGCAGGGAGAAGGTCGAGTCCAATTCCCAATCGAGCCTGGGTTATAAACCGGCCGATCAAAAACACAGCCTACAGTACTAGTAGTGACTTGAACAGCCTGGGGTTACTACCTAACAACGTCTTTCTCCTCCAAACAGTTCGACTCTGTCCCGGTCGTATCCGTGGCCGTATTAAACTTGAGCGTCGACGACCGTTCCTTGGCTGTCTCCTCGTCCCATGCCTGTCCAGATGCCACCCGTAGTATCAGCATCTGCGGTGATATACACTACGAAAAAATATTAGTATGCGTCAGAGACTCAACACACCGACCTGCTCACCATCATCAAGATATACACACACGCGAACGCAATCGACGTGCCACTCCCCACACCAAACGACACCAAAAATGCAATCCCGGACAGCGTGTACGGCAACACGGACTCGATGATGATCGACAACAGGGAGAAATACACAGACGCATAGTCCGCCCCGAGTTGCTTCTTCGCTTCCCGACCATGTGTCACCATGCGGTAGCAAATCACCCCCGTTAACATGGCCGTCAGCCCCACAGATATACTGTAATACGCTATGCCGAGCTGAGCAGCGATCCCACTGAAAAAGTTATCACCAGGAGAACTCGACATGACAATGACCAGGACACCTAGGACTTGTGGGGATGGTTAACGTCTTCTAGTGAGCGGTCGGAGCATCGCTCTCACCAAGCGTCCCCAACCACAGCATCATTGGCACCACAATCACTCGGTTACTGTCCCAGATCATCCGACAGCGGTAGATCTGCAGTTAACCGTCTCAGTATCAAACCCTCCAATATCGACGCATCTCTTACCATTAAGCCGTCCGTCATGAGCTGCAGTATGGTAATCGCCGTCGTCCCCATATCCATGTACCAAGCCGAAACGTTCCTCTCCCAGTATGCGTCGGGACCGCCTGAAAAATTTGCGTCCACTATCCACATCTTCTCGCCGAATATAGCCTGCGTCGATAGCCATACCGTGATCATCAACAACATCACACTGCTGAAGATCACGTAAAACTTGTCCGACTTCTTATGTCGCGCTTTGGACGACAACAAGACATGCATCGTCTTGAAATACAGCACCAACTCCACACCTGCAGGCGAACAAAGAGGCATGATCACAAATAACTCCAGCTCTAGACTGTCCAACTTACCATACAAGATGTCCTGCAGGTTGATCCCCACGTATACCGAGTTTTGGAATACTGGACCGTTGGAAGACATGGTCCGAATGCGTACGTGAACGAGACCTCGTGAGTACCACTACCAAAATTTATATGTTCCAGAGTGACACGATCGCGGAACGTTAGATATCCCTTCAGATATCTGCGGCCCGCCGGAGGTCATTATGGAAACACTGATAAAACTGACGCGACATGACATCTGTCATGCGTTTCGGCATTTGAAGAGTCACTGGCGGTTGTCGCGTTCCACCACCCATGAACACGGCAGCGGAGTGCACAGCACGGTCTTGTCAACCAGCTCACGAGTCCTCTCTCGAGGTGTGTTGAATTGGATCAATGGTCCACGACGACTGCACCATTTGATAGACACTTTTCGCGATGATCGCAAGGATAAAGTAAATCATTCGGCCAGAGCTGTCAGACCGTGAGGAAACGGAAGTGTTAGCCGACATCCCAATCTTGCGTAGTACATATTTACCTTGTAAGTTGTGGACATGCATACGTCGGGAATACCCCGGCTCGGCTTCGTCTCCGGCGGGTTCAGGAAGTTAATGTCAAACAGGTTGGCCCGTTCAGCGTTACCGATTTGAGTGCCTACAAGGGAGAATAGGCGGTCGTTCCTTCGGCGTAACCGTCCCGTGAGGGGCGTTTGAGTTGCTGGAGAATAAGGAGCGTTCGAAGGGCCGGATCGACTTGATACAGATCGTCACGATGTTTGACTTGGGGTGTGGGCCGCTGGCGTTATGGATCCACTGGCAGATCAGCGATTAGTAGTACCAGGCTGCCACATGAGCCGTGAGAACGGCGCGTGGTCGGCGACTCGGCGGCCAAATCCAATACGATTTCAACCAGCAACACTTTATTTTACTTCCGGGTTTCTGATCTGACATCATGGAACGGTCACAAGGACCAGCGCAAGTCTTAAATGCTCCCGGACTTTGCATGTCAAGTCAAGTGCCCCACCTCGGTCATTTAAGTAGTACCACTAGCGATAACGGCTTGGATGATACCCAAGTCGCTACCGCAATCAACCATCCTGTGTGTTGACTAGGGACCAGTAACTCGTACGGTACGACACCGCCTCAAGGTACGCGGAAACGACTGTTTCACTCTTTTGTTTAGGTCTTGAAGCTTGACCCGCCTTTCGCAACTGAGCCACTAACCCCTCTCACACGAGGATGGGGAGTCCACAAACATCTGAGAGATGTGGGTCCCCCAAAGTGAGTATCCTAGCAACAGCACGGCTTCAAGCCCAATCGAAACACAGCCTCTGAGACGGGGGAGTTGGTACGCACGTACGACACTCTCCTTCCCCAGGTCAAGTCGTTCCGTCCTTCAGCTAGGTAACTTACAGTATGAGTGGACGTTGCTCGTCAGCATGGTCCTATAATGATCTCGATCGATACCCCCATAACCCGCATACAGTTCGAGCCCGGGATTACACTGATACTACATGCATTTAGCACATATGGGGTGAGTCCAAGCTTGCCGCGGCCGACTCGAGGGATGGTGGATCCAAGGCCGGTGACCACGTACGACTCCCTCCCCCGCACTCGCGCCCCAGAGTTCATCCACTTTGTCGACATGACCCCGCTCGACCGCTTCCAAATTGACATCGGAAAAGGCTCGCTCGACGCACTCACCAACCACGATAACACGCGGTGTAATCCCCCTTTCCACAACTACAAACGCAAACCAAGACCGCATCCCCAATGCGATGCTGCATCATGGCTGAGAGGAATGCTTCATCGGTCGGACATGATGGGACTGGTGTCTTTTGAGACGACGCGCGGCTCCTCCTTGTTACGCCAATGCCTATGTTCACATCGATCCCTAGTTTGCAACGGAAAAAGTTGCGTGGTCTATGTCAATCCTGACTGCCAAGTTTCATCATGTTGGCGATCCGAACACGCGTGACTGGGCTGGCAGGTTCAGAGGTTTGAGCAAGCATCAGCGATCGACTGATCGCGCCGTCGTATAGCCTATGAACTAGTCATCGATCATCGATCATATCCGAGGCATGAATGCATGCTAAGATCAGACTCTGAGCAAGCCAGCAAGTATTGACGAGAATACTGTACATTATATGATTGAGATACGATGATACGATGACACCATAAAACAACATATAATAGCCCACCAGACGATGATACCGCGAAAGTATAACAACGAAATAGTCACCCGAACAGTCAGAAACCTACATGGATAAACGGAAGCCATGTAGCAAAGGTCGCTTCCCCACTCTCTCGAAGACGCCCAACAGCTTCGTGCAGCGCTCGTGCAGCATCCCGATGATCCGGCCTTGTGCCGTTCCGAAACAAGTGCTCGTATACCTCCCTCGCCACGACAGGCGCAAGCCAGTCGCTGATCGACCACATCGTACCAATCACTCCACCGTAACCCGCAAACAACATCCCTGCTGCGATATGGATTGCCTCATCAGTGAGACCCTCGTCGCCCATCGCTGTCTGACAAGCCGACAAAAAGGCAAGCCCACCGCGAGAACGTGACAGCCCGACGATGTCGGATATCTTCAAACGCCGTCCATCGGCAAGACAAAGGCCACTATCAGTCGGCTTTGTGGCATCTTGGATTCCATGGCATGCGAAATGGACCCAGTCAGAATCTTCCATCAGGCCAAGTACTTCCTCCACAGTGCCAATAGAAGATTCTAGGAGGGTGGTATGGGCTGAAGGCGAGTTTTCAACGACTGTGCTGATATGTTTCAATTCCCGTGCTACACCTTGAAGGTGGTTTTGGCCGTCGGAGGGCGGCTGAGGGACAAAAAGGAGGTGCAGATCGCCGCCAGGTGCTATGGAAGGAGTGAGTGATTGCGCAAGAATGCTGAGAGTAGGAATGTATGACGAGACCACAAAATCGGATACTTTGTGGCCGGGTGAGGAATATTGAGTGCCATATAAACCAGCTGCATGGATAGGAAGGAATACAAAAGGGCCACTCGGACACCAAAAAATGCGTGACAGGTCCCCCAGAGTCTAATTGGAGAGACGAATGGGGTGAGCTATGAATTAAAGTGACATGCTAGCACGTACTGAGAAGGCCAAGGTGTCCAGGACTGGTTTGATGACACTGTTCCACAAGGTGGATAAAAGGTATTCCCAGCTGCCATTGCCCGCTGTTGCCAACTTCCCCTTCCTATCGTCAAAAGGTGTAGCACGAGCGTGACCAAGCAATGCCCGCAGCGTGATCTGAAGGCGTACGGCCGATTGGAAATCGAAACCAGGAAGCGGGACATGAATTACATGATCCACATCAGCAAGAACAATCAACACATCACACCGGGTTTCTGCAGCATTGAGCATAACGACTGGTCCGGAGTGTGCTGAAGCACGGAGCTGGGAGAAATCTTTCTGGAGGAGGAACTGGTTGAAACCAGGAAGACGTCGAATCTCCTGAAGCAGTTTATCTCGTTCGATTGCGAGTGTACGATGTGTATCAGCGACTTGCTGCAACGTTGGTGTCGCACGATGCATTCCATCATCAGTGGATTCAGAGAAGGTGGACAAAAATTTTTCGCGAGTGGCACCAGCGCCATCTAATGCGGCAGAGAGTTCCCGAAGTCGACGGGCATGATCTGGATGAGCAGATGACAACTGTTCATAAGAGCTGCGAAGCTGAAGAAGCTCCCCCCAAACGATGGAACGTCCTTGCTCGAGCCACTCCGCAGCAAGTTCTGGGAACCCGGAATCCAAAGCTGCAGCTGCAGCCTCACGGACAACATCAGCACCTCGCTTGAGTGCTTCGTAACGGCGTGTAAGGGAAAGGCCAATCCATGCAAGTCGGGGAAGGAGGTTAATGGCAATAGAATGTGCATGGAGGAGAGAGGGATGGTGGATACGTCGAGCACATAATATCCAATTGCGTGATGCACGAAATCGAACACTGATGGGGCCCATGGGAATAGATGCAGCATGGGAATACAGGGAAATTGCGTTCTCAAGATCACTCGGCTCCCCGAGGCGCTCGAAACGAGCTCTGAAGGAGTTCCCGAGGTTGCTCAGATGTCTCGGCTTGTCAGGGTGACCATCAGGGGTGAGGTGAACAGCATCTCTGTATGTCGAAATCGCATCCTCGAGATCATCCAGCTCCCCGAGGCGCTCGAAACGGGTGATGAGGGAGAGACCAAGGTTGTTCAGATAACTCGCCTTGTCAGGGTGACGATCAGGGGTGAGGCGAACAGCATCCCTGTGTGCTGAAATGGCATCCTCGAGATTGCTCAGCTCCCCGAGGCGCTCGAAACGAGCTCTGAAGGAGAGCCCAAAGTTGTTCAGACGACTCGGCTTGTCAGGGTGACCATCAGGGGTGAGGTGAACAGCATCTCTGTGTGTCGAAATCGCATCCTCGAGATCGTCCAGCTCCCCGAGGCGCAAGAAACGAGTGATGAAGGAGATCCCAAGGTTGTTCAGAGGATTCGGCTTGTCGGGGTGACCATCAGGGGTGAGGCGAAGAGCATCCCTGTGTGTCGAAATCGCATCCTCGAGATCGCTCAGCTCTCCGAGGCGGAAGAAACGAGTGATGAATGAGCTCCCGAGGTTGTTCAGACGACTCGGCTTGTCAGGGTGACCATCGGGGGTGAGGCGAACAGCATCTCTGTGTGTCGAAATCGCATCCTCGAGATCCCTCAGCTCCCCGAGGCGCTCGAAACGAGTGACGAAGGAGACCCCGAGGTTGTTCAGACGACCCGGCTTGTCAGGGTGTCCATCAGGGGTGAGGGGAACAGCATCTCTGTGTGTCGAAATGGCATTTTCGAGATCATCCAGCTCCCCGAGGCGCTCGAAACGAGCTCTGAAGGAGATCCCGAGGTTGCTCAGACGACTCGGCTGGTCAGGGTGACCATCAGGGGTGAGGCGAACGGCATCTCTGTGTGTCGAAATTGCATCCTCGAGATCATCCAGCTCCCCGAGGCGCTCGAAACGAGTGAGGAAGGAGATCCCCAGGTTGCTCAGACGACTCGGCATGTCAGGGTGACCATCAGGGGTGAGGTGGACGGCATCTCTGTATGTCAAAATTGCATCCTGGAGATCATCCAGCTCCCCCAGACGCTCGAAACGAGTGATGAAGGAGATCGCGAGGTTGTTCAGACAACTCGGCTTGTCAGGGTGTCCATCAGGGGTGAGGTGAACAGCATCTCTATATGTCGAAATCGCATCCTCGAGATCATCCAGCTCCCCGAGGCGCTCGAAACGAGTGATGAAGGAGATCGCGAGGTTGTTCAGACGACTCGGCTTGTCAGGGTGTCCATCAGGGGTGAGGTGAACAGCATCCCTGTGTGTCGAAATCGCATCCTCGAGATCCCTCAGCTCCCCGAGGCGCTCGAAACGAGTGATGAAGGAGTTCCCGAGGTTGCTCAGACAACTCGGCTTGTCAGAGTGACGATCAGGGGTGAGGTGAACAGCATCTCTGTGTGTCGAAATCGCATCCTCGAGATCATCCAACTCCCCGAGGCGCTCGAAACGAACTCGGAAGGAGTTCCCAAGGTTGTTCAGACAACTCGGCTTGTCAGGGTGACCATCAGGGGTGAGGCGAACAGCATCTCTGTGTGTCGAAATCGCATCCTCGAGATCATCCAGATCCCCGAGGCGCTCGAAACGAGCTCTGAAGGAATTCCCGAGGTTGTTCAGACAACTTGGTTTGTCATGGTGATCATCAGGTGTGAGGTGAGCGGCATCTCTGTGTGTCGAGATCGCATCCTCGAGATTGCTCAGCTCCCCGAGGCGCAAGAAACGAGTGATGAAGGAGTTCCCGAGGTTGTTCAGACAACTCGGCTTGTCAGGGTGACCATCAGGGGTGAGGTGGATGGCATCTGTGTGTGTTGAAATCGCATCCTCGAGATTGCTCAGCTCCCCGAGGCGCAAGAAACGAGCTCTGAAGGAGACCCCGAGGTTGTTCAGACGACTCGGCTTGTCAGGGTGACCATCAGGGGTGAGGTGGACGGCATCTCTGTGTGTCGAAATCGCATCCTCGAGATCGCTCAGCTCTCCGAGGCGCTCAAAACGAGTGATGAAGGAGACCCCGAGGTTGTTCAGACGACTCGGCTTGTCGGGGTGACCATCAGGGGTGAGGTGAACAGCATCTCTATATGTCGAAATCGCATCCTCGAGATCATCCAGCTCCCCGAGGCGCTCGAAACGAGTGATGAAGGAGTTCCCCAGGTTGTACAGACAACTCGGCTTGTCAGGGTGACCATCATGGGTGAGGTGAACAGCATCCCTGTGTGTCGAAATCGCATCCTCGAGATCATCCAGATCCCCGAGACGCTCGAAACGAGTGATGAAGGAGCTCCCGAGGTTGCTCAGACGATTCGACTTGTCAGGGTGACCATCATGGGTGAGGTGAACAGCATCTTTGTGTGTCGAAATCGCATCCTCGAGATCGCTCAGCTCCCCGAGGCGCTCGAAACGAGTGATGAAGGAGATCCCGAGGTTATTCAGACGACCCGGCTTGTTAGGGTGACCATCAGGAGTGAGGCGAACGGCATCCCTGTGTGTTGAAATCGCATCCTCGAGATCGCTCAGCTCTCCGAGGCGCTCGAAACGAGTGATAAGGGAGTTTCCGAGGTTGTTCAGACGACTCGGCTCGTCAGCGTGACCATCAGGGGTGAGGTGAACGGCATCCCTGTGTGTCGAAATGGCATTTTCGAGATCATCCAGCTCCCCGAGGCGCTCGAAACGAGCTCTGAAGGAGATCCCGAGGTTGCTCAGACGACTCGGCTTGTCAGGGTGACCATCAGGGGTGAGGCGAACGGCATCTCTGTGTGTCGAAATCGCATCCTCGAGATCATCCAGCTCCCCGAGGCGCTCGAAACGAGTAATGAAGGAGAGACCGAGGTTGTTCAGACGACCCGGCTTGTCAGGGTGACCATCAGGGGTGAGGCGAACAGCATCTCTGTGTGTCGAAAGCGTATCCTCGAGATCCCTCAGCTCCCCGAGGCGCTCGAATCGGTACCACAATGCCGTGCCGAGATTCTCTAGTCCTATGCGGTACCCGTCATCCGAAACCGAAATAGATCTGACCAATTCTCGTAAAAGTGTGATTGCTCGTTCAAGGTCGGCTAGATCTTCGTGTCGTTCGAACAGCTCCAACAGCTGGACACTTAAGATCCACGGGTCCTCGTCTGTTAACCGCGAACTTGAATCCGAGTCCACTGACGCTTGCCCACTTGCATGGTCAGGGCCATATCTATCGCTGGCATATTGCAGCATGAGACACACGGCCCGATTTTCATCACTGTCAGTGGAGCTGAGCTCCATCGCCTCATGCAGCAATCCCTCAACTTGTGCCCCATCGACATCGTCTCTTTGCTCCCCAAATCGAGTCAAATGCACCGCAGCCAGCTGAACCAATGTTGATGCACGGTCAGCGTGACCGACAGGACGGGTGGCAAGTGCATCCCGATACAACCGAATGGGGATCTCGAGGGGAGCAATCGTGTCCTCGACCTGACTGAGGATAAATTTTGCCATGGCCAGGTTCGACTGAGCGACTGCGCGACAAGGATGGTCAACCGGACAATTGTTGAGCGCTCGCTCAAACTCTGCGACCGAACGCTCCAGGTCTCGTTTTTCCCCATGCTTCCGGTAACGTGTGAGAGCGCTGTGACCATCATTCGTTGCGTCTTCCAGCTCGTTTGGGGTTTCCGTGGTTGACTATAGATATACAATGATCAATCAGGATCATGTTGACGAAGTGACCTGCTTACACAAAGAGGGCCAAAGACCCTTGACACTGATGAATTACTGCTCTCGCTATTACGCTGTTCGACCATCACGAGAATAGATGAACATGGGGATATCATGTCGCCATTCTTTGGGAAGAAGGCGAATGCTACGATAATGTGAATGCCCGGCTCTCGTTATGCAAGGTCCCGTCCTACTTACAAACGTGTTTCGCACTGCAATCTAATAGTTGATCCACGGTGACTGTCAACCTCCGCAGGTGTTCCCCGGTACCCAACACGGGCTGGAATTCGAAGGATGCATATACCTCAAGACCAACGGTAGCTGATCGATCTGATGGTCTACAAAATCTGTGAGCACTAACCTGAGTTGGTGAAGGAGGAGCTCACAATGGGATCGGCCCACGCCATTCGACGACATCCCCACTCACTGATGCACGCTTGTTTTCGGTTCTCCATTCATGGCCGCTGTGATGCACCGCGGCGTAAAAGCCGGCGGGGAGTCGCCGAAGGCCAAGAGCGGGTCCCTTCACTTGGATATCTACCTTGTCATCAGCATCCTTTTGAGTGTGTAGGGAAATGAATCGCGCACTCGTAATGACTATTTCTTTGTCTCTGCCCGTGTGCGTGACGGCGCTCGACGAAGACGATGACCCTTCCTGTGGTTGGTCCCCCAGTGCATGGTTCCCTTCCTCCTCTTGCTGGTGTGCGGAACTCGGAACGGAAGGGTCATCCTGTGGCCCGTCCTCGTGTTTAGACGTTTTCTCCTTTCCCTGTTCCTGCGCAGAACCCGATGACGAAGGTCCGTCTTGTGGTTGGTCCTCGGATTCGGATCCCTCCTTCTTCCCGTGCTCCTGCCCTGCATGTTGGGGAAAGAGGCTGGATGCACTGAATGTCTGTATGTCGTCCTGCAGGATAGATCAATTAACGAACCAGGAGAGAGCTTGCAAGACCCACAGTCAAGTTGCTACACGGCGGCATGCTTGATTCAGGTTGTGGTCGTTCCCCTCCGGTGCTCGATCTGATGGTCATTGCTGGTCAGATTGCGAACCCATGCAACGAGGGACACACCTGGAGCACATGGAAGTCCATACCCGCTTCCACAGTAAACCGAACCTTGTCCAGGTCGACATGCCTGGTTCATGTTGTGGTCGTTCTTCACCCGTGCCCGATCTACCGCCATCGCTACTCAGAACAGGGAGCTGTTAAGCATGCAGCGAGAGACCCACGTGGAGCGTCGTGAACTCCATACTCGCTTCCATAGTAGCCCAACCTTTGTCCATGTTGACATCGTCGATTCGTATTGTGGTTGATCTTGTTCAGTGCTCAATACGCGACCAGGAAGGTGGGTTGTTGAATGCAGCGAAGGGTGTCCCGAGCGTTTATAAGTCTATACTTGCGCCCGCCACGTGTAACAGTGCATGGTGCAGCATTTGAGACTTCCAAGCACTGGATGCAAGGTAGTGAAGACCGAATGAGCGTCAGGAAGGGTATTATTAGTACAACATACCCACCGCAATCTAGACTGACTGGGAAAGTTGTACAGGAAGGTGGAAACACCTGCACTTTTCATACGCGCCAGTGCCATAGCAAATCGAACCTTGAAGCTTGACCACGAAGTAGCAAGAGGTGACCTTGCTGTGTGACGACCCGGAACAACATAGTACGCCAACAGCTGGCCAGTGCAACTAGGTGTGTGTCCTGGTCGTCGGCTATCTTGGTCTAGCACTGCCGCGCCTTGAGGCTTACAACTTGAACTTGTTGTGGTCTATAACTTTGGGTGAGGGATCGCACGAACTCCGAACAGGCTGTATCATCAGTCTTGGTTACATCGACGATGGCCACAAAGGCTACCACAGACACACGCCGGATAGCAGTCCTGATATCCGGGTCAGGTCCAGTACCCCCAATTATCCCTCAGTCTTCCAACGTTCACCCACATTCACAATCACAGGCACGAACCTCCAAGCGCTCATGGACGCCTGCAACACCCCGCGCCTCCCACACGCCCAGATCGTCCTCGTCCTCTCCAACCGCAAAGCCGCGTACGGGCTCACCCGCGCCACCACAGCTGACCCTCCGATCCCGACCGTCTATCTAGGGCTCCCACCATTCCTGCGCGACAACCCGGGCGCGACGCGCGTCGACTATGATCTGGCGGTGGCGAAAGAGGTGCTCAAGGTGCGTCCGGACGTGCTGGTGCTGGCAGGTTGGATGCATATCGTCAGCGAGGGGTTCTTGGAGGTGATGCGGGGCGTGGTGCCATCATCGCGCACGCCAGGTGAGGATACGGGCGACATCCCAGTGATCAACATCCACCCTGCGCTGCCCGGCCAGTTTGATGGCGCGAACGCGATGGAACGTGGGTTCGAGGCGTTCCAGCGAGGGGAGGTGGACAGGCTTGGGGTCATGGTTCACCGCGTCATCGCAGAGGTGGACCGTGGTGCGCCGATAATCGTGAGAGAGGTCGAGGTGCACAAGGGCGAGGACTTGAAGAACGACTATGAGCCAAGGATGCATCGCACTGAGTGGGACATCATCGTCGAGGCGACCAAGCTGGTCCTGGACGAGGTCAGACCGATCGGTGATTGCTAGCGAGTATTGTGCGGACAACAGTGATGCAGGTGTGTTCGATGATTATATTCACTTAGGTTTCCCGTAGACTAATCCTATGCTATTTACCAGCGCCCTTAAAGTATTCTTATGGTTACTATCATATGTAAAGATGAGCAGAGTGGATCCATGTATTTTAGAAAGGGAATTGCAATGGAGATGTGTCGTCACTACTCGTCCGCGGAGGAAGCTGATCACTGCGTGCGGACCGCAAGTCAGCATACATAACGACTATACTTTCAGGGGAGAGTAACGTACCGAAAAGGTACATCTTGGATGGATCCCAACGAACGTGGTGCGCGGCGGTGATGAGGTGGAGGTGCCAGCGCAGTGGGATAGCGGCTTGCAACCGAGGTACAGCAACTCTCCTCGGAATACGACTCTTCGTCCTCGGGCCAAAATTTGTCCAAGATTTTCGTCCCTATAGAGGGCTAGCGGGGCGATATCACATCAACATTTCCATCGCACACCCGCGGTCAGGACGACTCACTGTGTTGGGTAGTGAAACCCCAGACGGTATGTCGATGGCTACATCTGCCATGGACAACGGATCCGCCAACTCCGACGCTGGAGTACAGCTAGGGGAGGCCGATGCAGTCGAAGAGGGCGAGGAGGAACGGGAGAAGATTGTCGAACGGCGCTTCAGTGTAAATGTAAGACAAAATGGGATGGAAGTCCTCTTTTTGACCAGTGGGCGCATTGTGAGGGGGACCTTCACCAGTGGGGACGCGCTGATGCATGCCTTTAAGTCGTGTTGAAGTGACACAAGGCCAGAGGGTGTGATAAATGGAACAGGCGAGAAAGGCATGCCGTTGTCAAGTCGCTTCACAGAGGTGATGTGTGTGTCGTCCGAACGCTCTCCCAGCCGAGTCTTATACTCGAAGATGGTGGACCAGGCCATGATGTGACGGTCTCTGCACAGAATATGGAGTGTGGAAGAACGGGGGCAGACGGTGCCTTTTTGTGCCAAAGAGGCCAAAGAGGCGAATGCGGAGTACCACTGTGCATCCGGAAGAACGCGAATGCGGAACTTCGATGAGCTGGACACGCATCATTATGGTAATGTTTCCTCACAGTGTGGAGCCTGGGCAGCTCGCAGAAGGATGTGATGGTGACCGGACCAGGGTCTCGTTGCAATTTCCGAAACAATGCGGCGACCGACGCTTCTGTTTCATTACGGTACAGCATTGACGGGACATGCTGCAAACAACCACGTGTGAGATTTGGGAGGCTTTACACAGTCCGGTGCGGTCGCTCACCGGGTGGAGACTGGCCGCTCCTAAGCAGCCGGAAGCCCAGCCGTGGCTTCGAACCACTGGACGAGGGCCACAACCCTGCTCACGACAGCGTCGCTTGGACCCGGGCGGAGATCTGGCCAGAGGGCATTCCCGATAACAGATCTCAGCAATGGGCCTATATTGTATGCGAAGACAGTCAATGTGACGGTACTGCCTGTTTCCCAGGTGGCCATGCAGTGACCCACAATCGAACAAATGTGCATGAGAACATGTTAATTGGAATAGATAACGTGCTCCCGAAATACACGATGTTGCCTCGTTTTAGCCCTGGAGAGGGTCCAAGCCCACGCCAGGCAATCTGTGGTATCTCTCCAAGCTGCCAATTTACAGACCACGCCTCGATCATAGGCTTCAAACTCGTTGGCCTGCGACGAAGCCTTCCCAATTTGGCGGCGGTATAGAGGGAGGACAGGAGTGACCTTGTGCAGGCTGAACTGGAAGCTTGAAAGACGGGCGGTGGAACTCGACGGAGGTACCCGTTTCCTGCGCCTCATAGGTACCTTGAGAGAGTGATCCGGAGAGTCGGAGGAAGGAGGGGGCTCCGGTCATGTTTTCAGCGGGAGTAGAGGGACAAGTTACAATGGTTATTCCGTCTGCACCGTATCAGCTGTCGCTGGAGGATCCTCGCATACCGGTGAGCGGGACAGTCACCAGCGTCATCGTCTTGTTGTGACCCGAGGAGATGTTTTTGAGAGCCCAAGAAGGAGTCGAAGATGACGTTCTGGAAAAGAAGAGCGATGCGGCGGCTGGCAGCGTCGAGCGTCGCGGGGAGTTAGAGGGAGACGTAGCCATTCGGATCCGTGCCAATGTCCGCAGCGGGCGGAGGTCGAGCCGCGCGACAGACGTGGCTTGTACCGTGGGCATTTCCATTCCGCGTTTATTGACCTTACTTCGCTCCACTGAATAACCAGGACGGGGAGAAAATTGTCGCCAAAGCGTACATCGACCCACATGTTCGTGACACCCTGTTCAAGGTGAGGCGAGCGTGGGTGCAAGCGTGTTTTACTGACGGCATCCACATAGCAACCCCAAGCCATGCTGAAAGTGCCCGTGATGCTCGAGTTCAGAAGCGATACATCGATGCTGGTCTATACGATCTATCCATCAGTGCACAGGTCGCTCAAATCAAATAACTGGCGCGACCTGATGACCGCGTGTCAACGCAGGGACAAAACTGATCACGGAAGTCGTATTTCAACATAAATAGCATTCGTACAAACTATACAGGTACCAATTGTGTGGTGCCCCGAACGGAGTCGACTATCGAAATCTTACCTATTGGTCTGTTTGACTTAACGATAGTTTCCTTGACTGGTGAGCACTTTGCTATTGTCCTGACGAGATTGATTATTGATTCCTCCATAGGACTGGTCGGGAATGCGGTGGGCGGTTCCAAATCCTGCTAGAAAAGAAGAACAGGAAGAAGTAAGGCACCCGAAATCAACGGTGACGCTCAGGGCGTGTATACGCAATCTCCGTGTCGATGCAATCGTGCGTTCTTCGTAGTCTTTTACCCACCACACACTGTCATTCTCGTCGACAGAAGCGTATGGTTCTCTGCTCAAACGTTGATCCAAAATAATGTAACTTGCATACTCCTTCATAGTCGATTTGTTTGTCTCATTATCGAAGTTTACAATTGGGGTGAGTTGTCACCCGACTTTCGCCGTCCTTGACGATCTCAACGGAATTAGTTGCCAACGCTCGAACTCAAGGTGCCGCCACGGCTGGTGTGTGGAGATGCTCGGCACGAACGGTCACAGCTCTTGCCCACGAACATCACGTAGACGAACGATCAAGAAAAGAATCGCCCATCATTCCCCTAGCAACTCTAATCTGGTCATTCCCTCTACTGTCTTACGAGCTCTCCTGCAATCAGAATTCGCTCGATTGTGATTGGCTACGAAAGAAGCCGATCAATACATCAGGTCTATATACGCAAGGGCGAGTTCTTGCAAATCACCGGAAGACCGCAAGAAGCTCAACGATCTTTGCGAGTGTATTCGCTGCGACTGCTGCTCGATGAAGTGTCCGTATTATTGGTGGAACCAGGACGCCGGTGCCTCGACCCTGTAACGTTGATGTTGGACGAGACATCATTCAGGGCAATATCGAACTTGTCCCTGGCAAGATGGAGTGCGATACCTCGCCGGATGTTCCGGGCTGATCCAATGATTAGGGCGACTCCTTTGGCGATAGACATAGAGTAGAAAATGTGATCTGTTGGTCGCTTTGCTATATAGAATAGGTCAAGAAGGCCAAAAGGGAGATAAAATGACAGCTTCGATTTGTGAACTCAAGAGATATATTCACTTGTCCTCGATATCTACACTTTACGTGTGAGCGAAGTGTCTCAAGTTGAAACGGCTGAACCAGACAAAACGGGTTTGTCCTGGGAAAAAAAAAAAGAAAAAAAAAAAACATGGAAGCGACCAATGTCCACCCAACTATGCAAGTAAGTACTCGTACTCAACGCGCGACCATTCCACAAACCCAGTTTCATATCCATACAGAAACAAACACATGAAATTGCATGAAAAACCCTCAGATTCCCTTGTCTTCCAAG
>JBBPSJ010000115.1:0-97173 GCA_038093535.1 Boletus reticulatus
AAACCATCATCCTCAGTTTCCATTCCCATGAAGACACACTCTATTGGATCAGGGCACCCATCGTGAAACCACAAGCGGATCTTGCATCCCTTACCTCTGTCGATTATAAATTACTTCATCGGCGACTCGGTCACCCCTCTTGTGACATACTCCGTGCTGCTAAGAAGCACGTTAAAGATTTCCCAGACGTTAACATTCTGTCCAACCCTCCTATCTGTCCCGGATGTGAGATGGGCAAACAGCCCAACCGTACTTTTCCTCACAGTGAGACGCATGCAAGCGCTCCCTTTGAGTTAATTCATTCTGATTTAAAATCGTTTGAAATTGAATCATACCATAAGTACAAGTATGCCGTCGTCTTCTATGATGACTACACGTCCATGGCTTGGGTGATCCTGATAAAAACCAAGGATCAAATGCTTCATGCAACCAAGCAATTCCATGCCTACATGTGCACTCAGTTCAATGCCATAATAAAACACTGGCAATCTGATGCAGGGGGAGAATACACCTCCAAAGCCTTCACTGAGTACATGCGCAACAATGGCATACATATACAACAATCCGCCCCTTACGCTCACCAGGAAAATGGACGCACGGAACGCCTCATCCGTACTATTATGGACAAAGCACAACTCATGTGATTACAGGCCTGCCTGCCTGATTCCTACTGGGAGTTCACGGTAATGATGCACTTCATGTGTACAATCGCACCCCATCTGCTCGACTCAATTGGAAAACACCATCCAAGATGCTTACAGGCCAAAAACCCACTTTTTCACATCTTCGTGTCTTTGGTTGTGGAGCTTATGTCCACATTCCAGTCGAAACCCGTGGTGGCAAACTACAGCCAAAATCACAATTGATGATCTACCTCGGCATAGCCATTGGTAGTGATTCAAACTATCTTTTCATGCGCCCTAACAACGCACTCCATACATCGGCTCACACCATCTTCGATGAGAACCTATTCCCTCGATGCTCTAAGGCCCAGCCACACCAGCCGGTTAACCACCTGCCTAAACCTCATCCACATAATGACAAGTCTTTGGACTCTGATTCTACCCTCACAGACCTCGAGTCAGATGCGGAACCTGCTCCTCATACTGTCCACCCTCGTCACCCAGTCCCACGATCTGTTACACCACCGGCATGGGTACCTACGCCGCCTCCAGCACCTCCTGTTACCCCACCTCGTTGACAGCCACCTCCACCGCCCGCTTGTCCTCAATGACCCCAATGTGACCGTCATGCTCCTTTAAAGCCCGGAAACATTTACAGGGAACATCGTGACCCTGTTCAACAGCTCCGTGACATTGAGCGCGCCTCAGATTGGCGCAGACTTGTAAGAGAAGCACCGGCTGGACCTTCGGATTCACCTGTTGTCCCTGGAGGAATGCCTCTGTCCCTGACTCTGTCGGAAGATGACGTTGAGCACATCACCAGGGAAGGGGGAGACGCATTGGTCTCATACCTCTGCAGCTGTGCCTTCTCACTGGAAACAGAACAGTCAAATGTCAACTACTGTGAATGGACATACCGTGACATACTAAAGCTCCCACCTGATGAGCAAACCCTCTGGCGTAAAGCCTGCCACAATGAGTTACAAATACTCAAAGACCGCAAAGTCTATGAAATCGTGGATCAACCCAAAGACAGAAAGGTTATTAAGAACTGATGGGTCTTTGATGTTAAAACAGATGGCAGAAAGAAAGCCCGGCTTGTAGCCAAAGGCTTCTCCCAAGTAGAAGGGATTGATTTCGATCAAATATTCTCTCCCGTCATACGCTTTGAGACAGTGCAGTGCATGCTCGCCCTCTCAGCAACAGAGAACTGGTACATTACTGGTCTCGATGTCTGATCTGCCTACCTATATGGCAAACTGGACGAAGAACTCTATATGGATTTCCCAGAAGGCTTTATGCCTCCTCACCTTAAAGGGAAAGTCTTGAGACTACTATGCGCCTTATATGGCCTAAAACAAGCAGGTTTAGCTTGGTGGTGCAAACTTGACAAATCCATGAAAGAACTCGGCTTCATGTGTCTTAAATCAGATGCTGGCCTATTCATCTATCGCAAGGGCAAAGAGCTCGTCCTAGCGATCATCTACGTAGACGACACCATCTTCTGCGGCCCCAACAAAACCTTTGTAGATAAGGTTAAAGCCGCCTTTATGAAGAGATGGGAATGTCGCAACTTAGGAGAAACACACAAATTCCTAAGAATGAACATACGTCGAGACGGTCAAACCATTAAGATCGACCAACGAGAATACCTCGACAAAGTCATTGAGCGATACAGTATGACTAACGCAAAAATCGCCAACACCCCTCTTCCTCAGGGATACTACCCAGAGAAGAATGATCTACCTGTCCAACCAGAACTTCAGATGCAATTCCAACAGGTCATTGGATCATTGCTGTATCTTATGATCAGCACAAGACCTGATATCTCATATGTGGTTACCCAACTTGCCCGCATGTCAGCCAACCCATCAGAAGAGCATCTCAACAAAGCTCTCTACATCTGCCAGTACCTTTTAGGCACCCGAGACTACTCTCTCGTATATCATGGTGGAACAGGTAAAGGCATTATTGTCTGCACCAATTCTGATTGGGGACAAGACACAGTCACGTCTCACTCACAAACAGGTTTCTACCTGAAATTTGCAGACGGTGTGTTCTTGTGGAACTCACACTTACAAAAGACCACCACTCTGTCTTCTATGGAAGCTGAGTACATGGCCTTGAGCGACTGTACGTGCCAGGCCATTTGGATTCATCAAATGATGGAAGAACTTGGCTATCACCTTGGCCCCATCTCCGTTTGTGGTGACAATCAAGGATCATTCTTTATTGCGCAGAACCCAGTCACTGAAAAGCGATCCAAACACATACAGATCTGCTACCATTTCATACGCGATGCTGTGATGCTATGGAAGCAGGTAGAGCTACTCTACATCCCAGGCACTGACAATCCTACAGATATGTTTACAAAGAACCTTGAACATGTCAAGTTCAAGGAGTTCCGCTCCCAGCTCGGTTTGGAATTCAACTCGCCGTCTTAAACTGTGCAGATATTTCTTTTACTTTATATTCCTCACTTTTATATCTACGTATCTACCGTATACTAGACAAGGGGGAGTGTTGAAAGATCACATACCAATGGTCACGTGACCTTATATTAAGTAAGCATTACAAAGTGTATATAAGACTCTGCGGAGTCTGAATATAAACTTATCTCTCTTGATCTACAACCGCTACTATCTCTGAGAATATCTCCTATCCCAAAGGTAAGTACTCTAGACCAGTTCCTAGGGATCCTGTGCGGCAACGCCAGATTCTCACTATTGCAACATACTCCACTGTGGATGTCACATACAAACCAATCGGCTCCCTCCCACCCCCAAGAGAAGGACGGAGCGTTGCAACGATGGATAAGTTCGTGAGCATCGAACTGCAAGGAAAAGTTGTCAATGAGCGATGTGACACAGCTGCACATCATGGCCTCAGTTTTTTTCTCGACCTAATATTTGCAAATTTTACCAAAGAATTTGCAGACGTCGCCCTTGAGTCACTCATTATCCCCCTTTCATCCATCCCCAGTGCTGTACGCCAATCTATATCACTCAAGTCACACAATAATCACAGTGATTCCAAATCCGTTGAGCTTTATGATAGGGAGAACAGGTGTTGGTGGTGGAACCTGCCTCTGGTAGATTCTCCTAGTGCCATTCAGACAGGCCCGGGGTCCTCCGACATCCCAAGTGACCGTAGGTCACTTAGCTCTAAGCAACAGGTTGCTCTTTTCTTCAATTGTATCACAGACGCTATCACAGCTAGCCAGGCCAACTTGGAAGCCAGCAAGATTTTCATGAAGGGATCACATCGCCGTCAATGGCTAGCGAACTGGAGCAAAATGATCTTGCCAGATTCCACAGGATACTCCCACAAGCCTAACCTCGTTTTGATAGACAACGACGCCTTGTCGCACGACGAGATTACATGGCTCAGCCCCAAGGTCATCGCCGAGTACATCAAAGAAACATTCCAGCTGGCATCTCAAATTGGTAAAACAATGGACACCAAGGTGTATCTTGTTTTGGTGGACCAACCTTGGCGGTGTTTTATCCTCGGGTTGTTCATTGCCAACTGCAACCTTCAAGTGCATTTCTATGACCACTCGGGCAGGGCAATCTCCCCCGCCTTTAACATTCATGCTGATGCCCAACATTTCCTTTGCATTATCACCACTCTCACTTTCAGCTGTTGAGCATCAATCAGGTTCAACCTCACAATCGAAATACACCCTCCTCCTCTGAAGGGGCAAAGACGCTCTGCACGTGAAATCACATCGAGCACCAAAGAAACTGATGATGACCCAGACCCTACTGTGGAGCAAAGTATATCGCTCCTTACCGAGACCCCTGCTATTCACCACATTCCACTTCCCTCATCCTCCAGTCCAGATCTCCCTCTAGTGATTGGAAAGATCCGTGTCAGTGATGTATACTATGAAATCATCAACATTCTCTTTTCCAGCATGGGCTTCATAGGGAGAGGGACTGTCTGTTATCTCATGTGATATGAAGGTGTGTACTATGTGGTTAAGGACCATTCAAGGGTCAGGGACCTGGACCAAGAGGGGATACGTGATCCGATGATGATCCATGAAGCGAAGATAATGGAGTATGTAAAAGATATCGATGGGGTAGCTAAGCTGCATGGAACTTGGGTTGTCGAAGCTGAGGAAGGGGTTCCTGACAATACCTCCTGCTATTGTGAGGAGAAGTACCAGGGGAAGATGCAGTTGCTGAGAACCCATGTTTGACTTGCAATGACCCCCTGCACATGTTCTTTGATGATGTTCAAGTCAAAGAAGAAACTAATAAGATGTATTCGGGGTGTTCTTGGTAGTAAGTAGATTTGACATAATTCTATGGCATAGTTGACAGAACCTGCATAGCCATACAACAGGCGCTTGAATGTGGTGTTCTTCATCACAACTGTAGTCTGTTCAACATAATGATTGAAGACCTTCCAGACAGAGCTTCGCATGGATTTCTCCTGGACTGGGAGTTTGCTGTTGAGATCACAAAACAGGGGGAGTATGGTGTTGGGGGTACTGTGCATTGTTCATTGTTTCATGCCTTTCCAAGCTGAGGCATGTCTGATAAGGGGACACTCCCATTCATGTTTGTGAATCTCCATCAGCAAATCATGACTTAGCTGTGCAGTACTGTAGGACCCTGCACAGCATGTTACATTTGTCACAGTGTCACAGGAAGGTCCCCCCCTGTGCAGTTAGCCCACAAAGCCCACAGTACTGTACAGATTCAGAAAAGCTGTGCAGTCAGCCACAGTCCATAAGCATCTGTGACCACTGTACCATTTGCACAGTCCCTACAACTAGGCAGGGCTTTTTTCTTTCGCCCCTCTTACTCAGCTTCCTGACAGTCCGAGTAGTAGCAAATCATGTATTATGTCTAACTACTACAAATGTATGTATTTACGAATTCCTGCATTCTGTTCCATGGTGGTGGAGATGCCATTGTGACTGCATCACCATCACCATCACCATCACTGTCATTGCAGTGCTGCATCGCGTCGTCACTGTCAACCTCATGGTGGTGGTGGTGACACCACAGTGGCTGCATCATTGTCGTTGTCGGTGTCAGCATATTTACAACGGTGGGGACGTGTTGCTTCGTCAACGACCTGGTGGTGGGGACACTGGTGGCTGCATCGTCATCATCATCATGGTGACAACGCCCACAGCTGCATCGTTATTGTTGTCGTTGTCGCTGTCGCCATCACTGCATCGCATCGTCGATGAGCAGGTGGTGGTGGTGGGACGCCCTGGTGATAACACCACAGGTGCAGCGTTGTCGTCATTGTCTTCATGGCGGTGGGGACGTGTCGTGTCGACAACGGGTGGTGGTGGGGATGCTGTGGTGGCCGTGTCATTGTCATCATTGTGGTGACAATGCCGCAGGTGCAGCGTTGTCATTGTCTTCACGGTAGTGGGGACGTGTCATGTCATTGATGACTGGTGGTGGTGGTGGGGATGCCATGGTGGATGCATCGTCATCATCGTCGTGGTGACAATGCCACAACTGCATTGTTGTCGACAACCTGGTGGTGGTGGTGGTGGGGACAACGCAGCAACGTTGTCTTTATGGCAGTGAGGACACTGTTGCGGCTGCATCGTCACCATCGGTGCTGTGCTGTGTCGTGTCGATGACAACAACATTTTCATGGCAGGAGGGACGTGGCACCACTGCGTCGATGCCATTGTCGCTGTGTCGTCGCCGCTTGTGTGGGGGTGGCATTAATGAAGTGCGTGATACCTCGTTTCGTCTCTACTGTTGAGGACAGTAGGTGTTACAAGTGTAGTGCAAGTAACAAGGAAGGTGATGTGCCTAGTGGGAGGTACTCACTAGGTCTGAGGGTAGAGCTTGCAAGCTTGAGGAGTCAAGTATAGAGTATGTTGCAAGGGAATGCAAGATAGGATAAGAGACTAAGGAGAGCGACAGTAGGAGCTCTCCTTTATATACATGAGAGGACTGTTTGTCCATGTATGTACTCTGCTATAGGGCAGGTAAAGATAAGAGATAAGTATGTGTCATATTGTATGACAATGCCAAGAGCATTAGTAAGTACTATCTCTAGCCAACAGCAATAATGGCTGTTATCTATGATATCATGATGAGTAAATATATGATAGTGCAATTGGACCTATAGTCTGTAACGCACAGCATAGAGTTAACATAGCGTGCTGTGATACGGGGCGAAGAACGTGCGAGGAATAGACGAGGAGTTCAACCTTGAGGACTATGCCAAGCTTCAAGACAATGCGAAGCCTAAGTGGGTCTCTTCTATCCACAGGTACCTGAGAGGCTCTCTGGGACTCAAAGGTGGTGGACTAGAAATAACGCTGATATTGCATAGAACTAGCTGGGGAATTACAGGAGTGAAACGACAAGTATTTATACGGTAGGCCCCTAATCTAGATGATGGATATATAAAGGATGCACAGCATCCGCAGTCCAAAGGCTGAGCATGTGCAGTGCGAAGCTATGAGTGCACAACACTTAATCAATGGAATAAAAGCAAGGCTATGCCACAGCCATGAAGTCAGAATAAGGGGCTGTGGCGGGGACAGAACAGAAGTCTAGGTAAGGTATAGGCGGGGCGCCATGTGAGACGGAAGGGGAGGTGAGTCGGGGGACGCATCTGGTAGTACATGTGGAGGACGACTCCACTATGAATACAGCCGTGTATGGCGAGAGAACGAGTCTGGGACGAGTGAACAGAAAAGTGTAATGAAAATTGGTACCCCCTTTGTAGACCATAACATAGTCCAGACCAGAATAGAATGAGGTCTAGATTCAGAGTCTAAGAATAGAAAAGCAGAAAGCAAATACTCTGATTCCAACAGGCATGGCCACAGAGCCGTCGTGGTGGTGGTGGGGTGACACCACCGCGTCAATGTCGCTGATGTCGCATCATTGTTGGCGTGGGGGTGGTCGTGCCACCGAGCGGTCGTCGTTGATGTTGTCAAGGTGGTGGTGGTGGTGGTGGTGGTGGTGGTGGTGACACCACTGCATTGATGTCGTTGATGTTGCATCGTCGTTGGCGTGGGGGTGGTCGTGCCACTGAGCGGTCATCGTCGATGTCATCGAGGTGGTGGTGGCACCGTGTCAATGTCATCGGGGTGGTGGCGCCACTGTGTCTGCGTCGTCGGCATTGGTGGTAGCCATGCCATTCTGTTGTTGTTGTTGTGTCGTTGCTGATCGGGTGGTGGTGGCTTGTCACGTCATGGTCATCAACATCGTTGGGGTGGTGGTGGCGCCACCACATCATCATCGACATCACGTGATCACCATCAGGGTGGGTGGCGGTGCCACTGAGTCATCAACATCGACATCATGGGGGTGGTGGTGGTGGTGGTGCCACCACATCTTGGTGTGGTCGTGGCTGTCCCACCGTGTCGTTGTTGATGTGGTGAGGTGATATCACTGCGTTGTCGTCGACACATCGTTGACATTGTTGATGCTGGTCGTGGTGTCACCATGGTGATGCTGCTGCTGCATCCTTGTTGTCGACGATGTGGTGGTGGCAGCGATGGATATTGAGCATTGGAGGTTGGCGTTAGCGCAACGTTAGCGTAACATATGCTGACATAATCCCTAGCGAAAATTGAACAAGTCCACACATAAACCAGCAATTAGCATTTATGTACTACTAAGTAAATAACTATTTTACTACATACTATGATGTAATGACTATGATACTGCACACTATCAGACTGTGTTGGGTGAGCTGGCATGCCAGTCGTGTCATCAGGGTGAATGCTGTAAGTATGTATGCTGTGATAATCTGCCCAAATCAGGGTTTTACTGCCACTTGCTGTGCAGGGGACTCAAAAACTGTGGGTCGCTGTGGCATCATGCTGTAATGGCTGTGTCACTTAGGTGATTGTTCCAAAATCAGGTTTTGCTGATGTCCTCTGTCAACTCGAATCCGCCTTTGCAAAATCCGCCATGGTAACTGTACAGTCAGTCTGTAAAATGGCATCCCTCACCTGAGTGTTTATCAATGGCCCTATCTCCATATGCCATATGTACGCGGATGACGTCAAGTTGCTCTTTTATGTCCTTATATGGGTCATTGTGATGTATGATGGTCTGCTTGGACATGAGTGCCGTGATATTGGACATGAAAAGACATTCCTCTCCTTGTGGAGTGAAAAGGCTGCTTCCAATCTAGCGATCACATGGCACACCAAATTCAGTTTCCTCATTGATTCTGACCACAAAGTTCTCGACAATGCCATTACTCCTTATTGCAGCAATCTAATCCCTCTCGTTCACCAATGGTGTGCGCCTCACAAGCAAGCCCTGTTGACAGACACCGTAGTCGACATCTGCGATATAGCATGAATCTTGGATGAGTTCATTGCAGGAATGCCGGAAGAGCATCTGTAACACATAGCGTAGTGTTAACGTAGCGTGCTGCGATATGGGGGCGAAGAACGTGCGAGGTATAGACAAGGAGTTCAACTTCAAGGACTGTGCCGAGCTTCGAGACAATGCGAAGCCTAAGCGGGTCTCTTCTATCCACAGGTACCTGAGAGGCTCTCTGGGACTTGAAGGCAGTGGACTAGAAACAACACTGATATTGCGTAGAACTAGCTGGGGAATTACAGGAGTGAATGATGAGTATTTATATGGTAGGCCCCTAATCTAGATGAAGGATATAGATGGATGTGCAGCATCCACAGTCTAAAAGGCTATGTATGCGCAGTATGCACGGTTACATGGCAATGAGTGCGCAGCACGAATCAATGAAATAGAAAGAGGCTATGCCACAGCCATGAAGTCTGAATAAGGGGCTGTGGCGGAGATGGAACAGAAGTCTATATAAGGTATAGGCAGGGCGCCGTGTGAGACAGAAAGAGATGGAGATTGAGAGACGTATCCGGTAGTACATGTGGAGGACGACTCCACTACGAATACAGCCGCGTACGGCAAGAGAACGAGTCTGAGGACGAGTGAATGAAAAAGCGTAATAAAAATTTAGTACCCCTTTCATAGACTGTAACATTACCCCCTTTGTATGGTCGAAGCACCTGCGAGACCTTCAATCTACCTCATCTCCTTCATTGACTTCATAATCGGCAGGATTGAAGTCGTCAAGGGGGTTCCGACGAGTGGGGCAGACTTCGTCAGAATGGCCGAGTTCTCCGCAGAGAAGACAGCGGCGGTGAGGGCACCAGGCCTGGATATGGCCGGGAGCGGTAGTGCGACAGAGAGGGCATTTGTAATAAGCGCAGTCGGCACGAATGTGTTCTTGTTGGTTGCAGGTGAAGCAATGGGCGAGAGAGGGACGAGCAGGAGTTGGAGGGAGTAGTGGAGAAGGGAAACGGTCTATGTCGATGGGGTTTGACGAGGAGCCTGCTGTCGGCGAGGGCATCGCAAAGATGTCCTTGTCATAGCGACCAGAGGAGGGGAACGGAGTTGCCTGTCTCTGCTTTCCTTGATTTCCTGAAGTACGTTTGCCCACAGCTCGTGCCGTGGAGCTGGGTAATCCGAACGAAACCTTTCCATGACACCATTGGACATTACGAGAACTGCCAGAGGGAGTGGGAGTTGTGGGATGGGGTCGAGTGGGAAGAATGTTCTCGGGTTCTGGAGTTCCGGATCCAATGAGTGGGATGGTGGAGAGGAAATTGAGGACGTCCGAGTGGTCCCTGAAGATGGGGGTACCATCTCGGGTATGAGGATTGCCGTCAGTACCTCCAACGGGGCTAACACTTCCGGTTCGGGAAGGTGGGCGAGTTGCGGGAGTTGTGGGAGGTGGAACAGGGAGCGGCTCTGTGGATACAGAGTGGGCGGACGTGGTTGGGGAGTCAGGGGTGACGGTGGAGTCGTCATCCCAGATGGGGACGGGCTGGTAAGCATGGGCTGCAAGGTGATTCCTGGCCCAAGTATCCTGATCCCATGGGTGGTCGGGTTGTTCATCCAAATAGTATTGCCAGAGGGCGGCAGGTAGCATGTTAACGATGGGGTGCAGTACGTGCATGAACAAGGGGGAGGGGAGTCCGTGAAGGACATCGTTGAATCCATGTTCATGGAGAGCGTCCAGAATTGACTCTCTGGAGGCGTGGATGGCCTGCCCCATTGCTGCGGTGTAGACAGGCAGGGTCCCATCAGGGAAGAGCTGAGCGTGGAGGGTGCGAGCGGCGGCGTATGTGTGGTAGATGACCACCAGAGATTTGAGTATCGGTCTATCCCGATGAGCGGGTACCGAGGGAATGGTGAGAGCAGTGGTGGGGTTTTTGAGGATGGAGGCATACAGAATGCGTTGGGATTGGTCTGGGAGGCGATGAATGTGGATGGGGTACTGGACATTGAGCAAGGAGTTTGACATAAGTAATTCAGTAAGAATGATGATGAGTTTATAGAGGAGTGGCGGCTCGACTCAAGGGTGGATGGATGATGGGAGTTAGGATGAAGGGAAGGTGACAGGATCTCTGGCCTTATATTCCCTGAGCAGTGTCACAGCATGTCCGAGATTGGACTCAGGTTCCCAGGTGTTTTCGGAGGACGGGTATCCTTTCCATGAAACAAGGTAGTGGCGGCGGCGAGCGGAGCCCCAATGGGCGAGGATTTGATCTATTTCAAATTCCTCTTCTCCGTCAATAACGCCCAGCAGAAGCAGAACAAAATTAGGTCCGTGTTCCGCAGTTTCCCTATATGGGGTAAGAAGGGAGGCGTGGAAGGCGTTATGGATCTTGCAGGTCCTTGGCAGGCAGAGTTTGTACGAGACAGGTGATATTACCTGTGAAATTTCAAATGGGCCTTCGCGGCATGGTGCGAGTTTTCGAGAGTGGTAACGGAGTCTTAGGTTGTGGCCCTCGAGCCACACCTTGTCTCTGACTTTCCAGGGTTTGAATTTTGATGTAATGCATTCTTTCATATAGTGTTGGGCTTTTTCGTGGGCAGTGTGTGCTTCTAATTGGGCCTCATCGAGGTCACCGAGACGTTTTTCTAAGGCAGGGATGAACATTGTTTTTCCTATATTGGGATAAGCCCTTGGCTCATAGCCCATCATCAATGAAAACGGGGTCTTTCCCATTATGGAGTGGATGGCGGAGTTGTGGCAATACTCGCCCATTGGCAAAAGATCCGACCATCGGGTGGCATCGCCTTGACAAAAGATCCGAAGATAAGTCTCTAGCTCCTGATTTACCCGTTCCGTTTCACCATCCGTTTGTGGGTGATATGCAGAGGAAAGGAGCGGATCATAATCCAAGAGTCTAGCCAGTTCCAGGGCAAAGGCCGAGGCGAACTGCGGACGGCAGTTCGAGATGATCTTGTCGTGTAGCCCGAAGCAAGGGAAAATCTTCTCAAAGAAGAGCTGTGCGACCCCGCAGGCGTCCGCACTCTTATGAGTTGGGGTGAAAATTACCCCCTTTGTCAGCCCATGGTCGACCACGACCATGACTGAATCATATCCGTTGGACAGTGGCAAGTCCGTGATGAGATCGACCGAAAGTGTAGCGAAGGGACAAGTGGAAGCAACCGGAAGAGGGGTGAGAGGTGGGACAGTGGGGTGAGTGTTGACCTTGTTGGCTTGGCAGATGGCACATCCTTGGACGAATCGTCGGACAAATGCTGTCAGACCTGGCCACCAATAGTCACATTGTACCGCGTTGACGGTCCAGTAGTAACTGCCATGACCACCCGCGGGCGAGTCATGGATGGAATGGAGGAGGTCATTCCGGTGGGCTTCAGGCACGTAGGCCCAATCCTTGAAATATAGTAGTCCCTCGTCGAAGCGCCAGTCGTGCACCGATGAGTGGGGAATGCCCGAAGCACCATCATGCAGCTTACGTAGCTGGTCAATGACGAAGGAATCATTGGAGGTTGACCGTTCGATAGCGGTCCGGAGGTCGAGGTTGATCCTTTTTAAAAATAGCTCTCCCGGAAGTAGGATAACTTCGGTGTTGTCGACCGAAGTATCCAGGGCGTCCTTCCATGATAGAGCATCCGCCAGGCCCATGTTGGCACCGGGTACGTGTTGGAACAGGAGGTCATAGTCCTGTAACGTTAATAGCCATCTCGCTTGCCGCCGAGATAGCTTTCTGGGGTCCTTGAAGTAGCACAGATTTTTGTGGTCTGTGAGCACAGTGACGGGTCGGTCGGTTCCGGTGAGGTAGTGGTGCCACTCTTCGAGTGTGCGTATGACAGCGAGTAATTCTTGGTCATAGATGTTGTAGTTTCGTTCTGCCGGAGAGAACATTCGCGAGATGTAGCAGCAAGGGTGTAAGTCGCCATTGGTGTCCTTCTGCATCAGCACACCCCCTGTGGCAGTGAGGGAGGTGTCTGTCATAACGAAAAATGGTTTAGTGTTGTCCGGCATTGCGAGTACAGGTTTGGAGGTGAAGGCCTGACGGAGGAGGTCAAAAGCCTGTTGTTGCTCGTGCGTCCAGGACCACGGCTGCCCTTTCTTTGTTAAGTCCAAGATCGGCCTAGCAATTCCCGAGAAGTTCAGGATGAACTTGCAGTAAAAGTTGCAGAATCCGATGAACAAATGGACTGCACGGACCGATGTGGGTGGTTTCCACGTAGAGATTGCCGAGAGCTTGGTAGGGTCAATCGCAATGATACCCTCTTGAATGACCATCCCTAGGAATTCAACCAAGGATGCGTCAAACGTACATTTTTCCAATTTGAGGCCAAGACGGTTCTCTCTCAACCGTTCTTATTCTGTTGTGATGTTCGGTAAGATCCCTGGAATGGATCAACATATCATCCATGTAGATGATCAACCATTCTTCCACTACCATATCCTTGAAAATGAAGTCCATGGACGACTGAAGAGTCGCAGGACTGTTGCAAAGGCCGAAAAACATGATGAGAGGCTCAAAGAGGCCGAAGGGCGTAATGAACGCCGCCTTCCAGGTGTCTTTAGTCTTGATATGGACATTGTTATAGCCCCAGCGAATGTCCATCTTCGTGAAGTAACGAGATCCCTTGAGCTGATCCATCAAGTCTCCAATGAGTGGGAGAGGATAGGCGTTCTTGATGGTATGCTCGTTGAGATAGCAGTAATCTTGGCACAGGTGAAGATTACCATCCTTCTTGGAAACGAAGAAGAACGGGGAAGCCATGGGGGAATTTGATGGGTGAATACGTCTGGCTTTCAAGTGTTCGTCAATGAAGTCTTTACATGCCTCTTGCTCCTTAGGGTTAAGCGGGTAGGCCTTGGCAACCTTGGGTAGGAATGAGTCGTCTAGATCTATGCCATGATCGAACGACTGGTAAGGCGGAAGGGGACCATTGTCCTTCTTTTGGAAGACATCCTCGAAGTCTTGGAAGTCCCACAGGAGTTCCTTCTTGGTTTTCTCTGCTGATTGGGCCAGAGAAGTCGAAATAGTAGTTTTTTGAATGGAGGGTCCAGTTGGCTCGTCTTCGTCATCCTCCTCACAATCTATGAGTGCTGGTACTTCCTCCCACTGCGTGGTCGGCTCCACGTCAGGTACCTTCAGATGAGCCGTATATGCACGTTTTGGATCGAAGTTATTGCCCCACCACAGAGCTTGTCTCCGCTGAAGTTTACTCATCTGGCATTTCCTGTTGAAGACAGTAATAGTGTGGGCTGCAGCCACTCTGTCTTGTCGTATACGCGTGCACTCCTGTATGGTCGGTTCCGTATCTCAGATGCGGACGGTCCCAGATTCCCAGTTAATCTCCAGATTTCAGTCCCGGATCCAGGGCAAACCTAGAATTATGTCATCCTTGCCACAGTCAATTACAAGGAAGTCTCGGAGTTCGGTTGTTTCTCCGATCTGCATTAGCACTGATGCCTGTTTTCATATCAGGCCGTTTTTGTTGGGAGTTCCATCAACATTGCTCGCCCACAGGGGAGTCTTTAGTCGGGTAGTGGGAATGTTGCATGCCACTACGGTTGCATAGTCGATAAAGCAACCAGTTGCCCCAGAGTCGATGAGGGCTTTTGTGTCAACACTTTTGAACGCAGTGCGGTCAGGTGGGTAGATGGTGACAGGAATAGATATGGATTGCGAAGTACCACCTGACACAAACACTGGAGAACATCTATAAGAAATTGAATTGGCAGGGAATGACGTTGACCCATTCCTGCCCTTTAAAAACCCTAGTCAGTTCCAGATATCACACATGCTCCTTTGCAGAAACCAGATGCAATCCATATGCAGGTTCCATAGCAACCATCGATCGACGTATGTGGTTTGGCTGGGTTGGCTCCCAGTCCGAGCGACATGTTCTGGTCGGTTCTGGATATCGCATGTGCCCCTGCCCCTTCGCTCACCGCTCTAACGACCTTGGTCGGTTCCAAGTGTCATGCCACTCTGATTCTGTGTTTGACTGTGTTTCTCGTGGCGGTCTCTTGTGAAGAAGGTTGCGGTCCAAGCCCCATCCCTTGACTCGTGGGAGTAGCTGCGTCCACGTCCAGCATTGATTGGACATCATCATATGCGTATGTGCCAGGATAATGATCCTGGGCTTTCTCTGAGGTGGCGTCCCAGAGCTCCGCCGGCGGGATAGCGGAGAACCTATTGTTCCATGGTGCCGATCGTACAGCCCTGGCTCGTGGTGCTGCCCTGATCGCCTCCTTTTGGCACTCTTGGTAAGTGGCCATTCTTACCTCAGCCATGGCCTGGTAGCCAGCCTCCTCGTCATCGGTCGAGCTGCCCTCCCCGAAAGCAGTTTTGAGGATCTTTATAGCGGCGCCTCTGTCAATGCTACCCATATTGTCGAGGTACGCAGACAGGTCATCATCTTCCTCCATTGTGGTGGTGGTGTGTGCCCGTTGTTGCAGGACTTTGTATGTTCGACGTGTGGAGCGTCTGGAAGATGTGGTCGGGTGGGGACATGTTGTCCGGTCGGTTCCAGATCCGTAGTGGTTGGAAGACCTACAGCCAACCTTTTGACAAGTGAAACATTGATTCTTCTGCAGGTACTCAGCGCGCTGAGTTGGTGATAGGCGTATGGCATCTATGTCCATCGTGTACGGGTCCTTGTGCGATCGAGAAGAGGGAGCCAGAATGTGCGGCACTCCCTTTCATAAATCTCCAATCCTCCTCAGTTGTTGGGAGAACTGGCCTGCTTTCTTTATCCAATCCTTGTAGTCCTCCGGGATGTCACACGAGAGAATCATCGTTGTGAGCTTGGGACTGAGGCCATGGATAAACCATTCCACAAGAGCATGCTTGTTGGTGATACTGGACTTCTCGGCGAGAAGTTGGAACTGTGAAGTGTAGGTGGTGAATCCATCGCTCCAAGTTCCTTCGGTATCCTTTCCAGCATTTTGACAGAGTTTGGAAAGGTCAATCCTAGCCTTGGCGGCTACGTCGTAGGGGGAGAAAGCGGTCTCGAAGGCTTCCTTAATCTTGTCGAAGGTCTTTTCTGCACCATCAATAGACGGGTTTGCGAGCTTCATCAGCCATCCTTCAGCGAACGTCTTTCCACGGCCCTTGCTTATCTTGTTGAGGAAAGTAAGGGACTTAGTCGTGTCCGTGAAGAGAGCGTGATTGATGGTGAAGTATGCGTTCATCGAGAGGAGCCATCTGTTGGTGTCCTCTGCCTCCTCGGAAAAGTCCTCGGGAAGGCCGGCCTTTATTTCTGATACCATTTCGTCATCTAGAGCTGAGTCAATGTCAATGTCTTCCTGCGCAGTTGGTTCTGGGTCAGGGTCGTGAAAAACAAGAGGAGGTTCCTCGTCAAGAGGGATAGGGGAGTCGGGCCAGGGAGGCTGGAGTGTGACAGCTAATTCAGAGACAGAAGGGAGGGCGTCCGCGTTTCGTCCTTGGCTCCTGTCAAGATCTGCGAGCTCCCGTTGAACTTGTCTGTAATGATTGATAGCCTCCAGTCCAGAGAATCGATCAGGTAGGACAATGTGAAAAGGGTGTTCGTCGGGGAGTAGGTGGATCCGAGGGAGTGGAGAGGATGAAGACACGGTGGGTGGAGGGGAAGGAGAGTCGGAGGGTGCTCTGAATCTGCCGATGCAGGAAATGTCGGAGAGGGGGAATGTCCTCTACTGAAAAGTAGGGACAGATGGAAGAGCTAGTTCTTTTGTAACGCACAGCGTAGTGTTAACGTAGTGTGCTGCGATACGGGGCGAAGAACGTGCGAGGTATAGACGAGGAGTTCAACTTCAAGGACTGTGCTGAGCTTCAAGACAATGCGAAGCCTAAGCGGGTCTCTTCTATCCACAGGTACCTGAGAGGCTCTCTGGGACTCGAAGGCGGTGGACTAGAAACAACGCTGATATTGCATAGAACTAGCTGGGGAATTACAGGAGCGAAACGACGAGTATTTATATGGTAGGCCCCTAATCTAGATGAAGGATATAGATGGATGCGCAGCATCCACAGTCTAAAAGGCTATGTATGCGCAGTATGCGCATTACATGGCGATGAGTGCGCAGCACGAATCAATGAAATAGAAAGAGGCTATGCCACAGCCATGAAGTCTGAATAAGGGGCTGTGGCAGAGATGGAACGGAAGTCTATATAAGGTATAGGCGGGGCGCCGTGTGAGACAGAAAGAGATGGAGATTGAGAGACGTATCCGGTAGTACATGTGGAGGACGACTCCACTATGAATACAGCCGTGTACAGCAAGAGAACGAGTCTGAGGACGAGTGAATGAAAAAGTGTAATGAAAATTGAGTACCCCTTTCGTAGACCATAACAGCATCCAGCAGAAATGGCATACATGCTCAATCACCTCACCGCACGACACACACCTGAGTCATCTCTGCACGCCCCACCTGTCACTACACCCTTTGACTCCTCCAAATGCCTTTGTGATGACATATGGAGCATGGATAACCCCCCCTTACCCAGCAAGCATTTCAAGTCCAGTGGTTTGTAATTGTACGTTCACCCTTCCAATTCATTCCAAGTCATTTTGAATTTTATTTATTAAACTGTTAAACTCTACAATGTACTGGCTCCACGACATCAGGTATGGAGGATGGACACCCACAGGTGTTTTATGTAAGTCTGGCAACTTATAACCATGCATTCACCCACAGTTTGTTCTTTGTACTTGGATTGGGCTTTTTTTTTGCTAGTAGTCATTCGATTAATCCGAGTGTCCAAGTGTTATTATCAACAAAGTGCCTGCCCTGAATTTCGCTACATCTCGCTTGTCGCGTTTGATGCGAGCACTGTGTGTTGAACATGATTTACTATAGAAAACGAGTCACAACTTCTTGACTCTGAATCAGACTGAGAATGCTCAGCAACAATCACCCTTAACCTCGAGGCTAATGTATTGAGGGCCAATATATAGGCCCTTTAGCAAGCGTCTTTGAAGGTCAGTGACTCCCGCCCATTCCTGCCTTTCCTTGTCCACTGCTATGTCCTCTCAGATTCCCACTTCTCTTGCCTCTTCTCCAAGAAAGAGGGGTAGCAAGAAAGGCAAGTGGTGTTCGTCAAATGGCAATGACACTTCTCACTATACAAAAGCCTGACACATCAAGGGTGATCACGCAGTGGAGCATCATGACGAGTCCCAGACTGCCAGTGCTATCATGACCCAGGTACTACCTCATCGCAGTGGAAGAGCAGGCGCTGGCTTGGGCGGGAGAACTCAGCAACTCGAGAAGGTCACAGCCATCCTTGAAGATTGTCCTGTGAGATCTCACCAGTAGACCAATCTTCAAGAGGACATGACCGCAAACCCCCTTGCTCCTCTGGTGAAGAGTGTTGAGTCAGGGCAGCATGGCAAGAAAGCCGGTCTGGAGGTGAGCTCGCTGACTGTTTCATTTTTTACCTTCATCTGGCATTGTCTTCATAGCCCCTGTCTTGCTTGGTAGGCTAAGAAGTCAATGGGCTTAGTAGGTCATTGATGGCCTCTGTCATTTGTTCTTCAGCTCTCTTGATGCTACTCAGTGTCTGGGAGCTTTTGAGGGTTCTGGGTATACTGGCTGACTATGAAGCTTTTGCTTCTTTCTTTGACTTTTTTGTATCCTTTTAGGCCTTGGGAGGCCCTTTCATAAGCTGACAATTATTATCATTAGGTGGTGGATCTTCCCCACTACCAAATAGTTTTGCCTATGGGTAATTGTACGACTTATTGCACAAATCAAAGTTAATGCACTTCAAAAAATTGTAAGGTTGTGTATCTGTTCACGTACTCAAGATCATACTGGCAAAGTGAGCCGTACCATTGCCATCTTTCGACACAGCGAGACAATAACTGGTCCTCCTCTTGCCCATTGTCACTGCCGCTTGTTTGCCGTTCTCCGCTTGCCATACTCGAACCCCTTCGTGGTGGCCACTCACGACATACTTGCCGTTCGCCGAGAATGCCACTGGCCACAACTTGCTACCGGTGTCGATTTCGATGGGCTGGGGAGACTCTAGCCCAATGGTCAGCATAAAGGCAACACCTCTTACAAGTACGCACCAGTCATCATCGTCCTCAGCGGTTCAAGACCAAGCTGTGGTTTCCCATACACACGTTGCCCTCCACGGTATATAATCGGTGCCCACGCTCCATCGCCTTGTATTTTTGGCGCATTTGCAGGCCAAGTTTTCGAGGACATTCACTTCTACGTCAAGGCACCGTTTCGCAAAGACACGTGTAACAACGACCGCATGGGAGAGATCCTTCGACGCTCCGTGCCCCATCGTGGAGAGATACCCTACTGGACAAATTCAAGATTAAAGGAGACATCCAAGTAAAGAGTCCCCTTTACGGTTGGTGACTACATCTCACTCCATGAAGCAGGCGTGGTGCCCGATCCTCCTCATCCTATTTGTCTCATCTCCCCTAACAACTGAACATATGTCATAGATATACAACTGAACTAGTCTTCCTTGGAATGTGGTGTTGGCGCGTCCATGTACCCACTTTGTCATGCAAGTCCGGCGCTCTAGTGGGAGCAATGCAGCGTGATTCACCAGAATAATGTAAATAGATTGAGGACTATTGTTAAGATGGCCCTCCCTTTTGTACTACTACATTTACAGGTGCATGTGATTCTCGTATCACATACACCATTCCAATAATATCTTCATATGAGACTATATACCCCTAGCAATATGGGACTGAGTGCACATGGAAAAAGAGAAAGCACCATTGAGAACAAGGGCTTGGATGAATAAGGACAACAATGCCATTGATAAACCACCTGACCTTCCTGGTGTATGAGCCTAATTAGGCTCCTCCCTTACATGTTTCCTCCAGCTTAGTTAGGCTCTCTTTCCAAGAAATGCCAACACCAGGAACTGATAACTACTCTTTTACTAACTTGCTGTAGAAAGCCAAGGGCAAAATCTCATTCACAAGCAACATTTGGATGGACGAGAACTATCACCCATTCCTTGCATTAACAGCATATTGGATTGTAAAAGATGACCAGCCAGGTACTCTTAGAATGAAAGCTGGACTGATCGCCTTCCATCATTTCCCCAACAGCCACACAGGTATCAACATCGCGAAGACACTGCTACACTTACTAGATCGAGCAGATGTGACTCACAAAGTATGTACATGTCACTGATGTGCATATTTCACTGATCTGTTTACCTTCTAACAGATCACCCACTTTATCCTCGACAATGCGAAGAACAATGACTCGGGCATGCATGAGCTGTCTCTCCTTCTCGCAGCATGTGGGATTGATTTTGACCCCATTGATCACCATATCATGTGCTTCCTGCACATCCTCAACATCTGCTCTGGGCACATTGTTGATCAATATGCCGACACTAATTTTGAAGTGGTCAGCAATACTTGGGTTGATGCACTCAATCCAAGCATTGTTATCGACAAGGATGTCTACCTCAAGGCTCTTCAACAAGACCTTGTTTTCCTTGGTCGCAACATTGTCTGCATAGTGCGTGCTTTGAGCCTTCATTGTGAGGCATTCAACAATACCCTTGTTACTGAAAATCAGATGAAGTGGTTCGTTGACAATGAGGGTAATTTGACAAATCTTCCAGTCCTTGAACTTATAAGGGATGTGAAATCATGCTGGGATTCAATCTACCTCATGATCAATCGTCTCCACACCCTCACTCAGGTAAGTACACCAGTTTATTCCCAAAGACCAATTTGATTTCTTCTGCAGGCCATCAACTAATTTTTCAGGGCTCCAGCACACTGAGACATAGCCAACCATGGCTTTGACAATATGCATTGGTGTGTACTGGAGGATTTGGAAATGGTCCTTGAGGTGAGTGTTTCGAGAGAAACCAGACCACCTAGCATCGAGCAATATTATTCATCACTTGGTTAGATTCCTCATGCTGCTCAGCAGATCACATTGAGTGAGAGCTTGCCTCCCTCATTGTGTCCCATACCATCATTCAAGGCTGTCATCATTCAATGGAAACACCTCTGAAGATCTGCACCTTACTGTACAGCATTTATTGACATTGGCCCTAGCACCACAAGGGACTACTATCATTGCATGGGAAGGACAAATGCATATGCCATTGCAATGTGTATGTATCGCTACATCATCACACGAGCAACTTATTTATGATTCTATAGTAGTTGACCCTTTAATCCATTTTAGTTGAATCGAAGCCAACTGGGAGCAAGACGTCACTGGGGTAAAAAAGGTAGTCTTGGAACTGGTAGGCATATGCTAACACAATTTGCTGCTTCTGATGCTGAGCTTAGATGTCCACCAACCAAGCACTAAGTAACCAAGTTCCGGGCGACCCACTCATACCTCAAGTTCCCTTGCCTGGCACTCATTGCTTCAATGCCCCCAACGCAACATGTCTTGCCTCATGTTATGGCCTCCCGACATTGCACCCACAACAACCACTAACCAATGTACAAAATGGTCAAACAAGAGCTCATGTCATATGTGACCACATCTTGTTCTCTTGAAGGAACAAATCCACTTTCATTTTGGGTGGTATGTCTAGTTTGGTTGATAAATTCATTGCACATACTAAATGATCTCCAGGTCTCCTGCAGCACTTACCCAACTCTCTATCAACTCGCTATAGATTACATTTCAATCCAAGCGTCAGTGGTATCTTGTGAGAGAGTATTCTTGTCCGGCAGTGAAACTATGATGAAGCAACAAAATTGAATCAGTCTAGTACTAATGGAGGCCCTTCAAATGGTCAAATTTTTCTTGAAGAAAGAACTGCTCAACTTCACAAAAGGGTAGATGATAATAGTGGCACAAATGGCCATTGATGTGGATGATGATGATGTTCTTGCATCAATCATCAACAATAACATAAACTGCAATGGGTTGGGACTTTGTATTGACCATGTTATTGGTGTCATTCGTGATGAGGAAGCTGACGAGGAATGATTTCACTGTACTGATCTACATACATACATTATCATACATGAGAACAAGTTTTTGCATAGTGTGTATCTGAAAAACTATGTTCTTCCAACCTCAGAAGCATGAGAAAGTGGCCAACAATCAAACTTTTTTTTTGGATACTTTGGCTGATGAGCCCAACTCAGAACAAGATGAACTTGATGTCCTTTGTACAAAGTTCATTGGTGAGGTGGATCTTCCAGAGACCAGGATGTATGTTTCTCTCTGTGTTATGTACTTGTTATTAAATGTAGGTGAAGAACCTCTTATCAATCTGTTCTCTTCCCTATACAGTATCACAAAGTAAGTATCCCTCCATAGTATCTCACGTAAATTGACTTACCCACAATCAGATATGGTGAATATACAAGAAAGCAGAAGTGTCCTTCTGGACTGCAGAAGAGATGGACCTTTCAAAAGATGACCACGACTGGAACTGTCATTTGGACAACAATGAACACCACTTTGTCTCTCATATGCTTGCCTTTTTTGCTACTCTGATGGTATTGTTAACCAAAACCTCTTCCAGTGTTTCCTCAAATGAGGTCCAGGCTGCCGAGGCCCATTGCTTCTATGGTTTATGATGGAGAACATCCATCCCAAGACATACTCTCTCTTAATCAAGCAGCATGAATATCTTTTTGATGCCATGGACACCATTCCTTATGTCAAATGCAAGGCTGACTGGGCTCTCCGATGGATTTTGGACCAACATTCAACATTCACTGAGCGCTTGGTGGCCTTTGCCACAGTCAAGGGTATTTTCCTCTCCAGATCATTCATGTTCATATTCTAATTGACAAAGTGCCACTTCTAGACATGATTTCTCTACAAGGCAAGAGCACTTCGTGCTGCTATCCATCCCCACCCCCATCACCCTTGTCTCTGTCTGCATCACCACTCGCCATTGCTGAGCGCCAATGTCCAAAGATGGAAACTTCTCAAGTCTGTGCGTCTGTTCTCTGTTGATTGGTATATCATTTAGACTATTGTTACCTCACAATCTGACCATATTTCTGGCTGAGCCCCACCCCCATCGCCCTCATCTCTGTCTGCATCACCACTTGTCGTGGCTCATGAGGACCAATGTCCAAAGACGAAGACTTCTAAAGCCTGTGCTTCTGTTCTCCATTGATTGGTAGACAATTGTTACCTCACAATCTGGCCATATTTCATTTCTGACTGAGCTCCACCCCCATAACCCTCGTCTCTATCCGCATCACCACTTGTTGTGGCTCATGAGCCCCAATGTCAAAAGATGAGGACTTCTAAAGTCTGTGCTTCTGTTCTCCATTGATTGCTATATCATTTAGACTATTGTTACCTCACGATCTGACCATGTTTCTCACTGAGCAGATGATGTCGATACTAACAAAGTCTGAGAGAGGGCAGGAATTGCCCGATACTGTAGTACATTAGCTAGGGATAAATACTAGGTAAAAAGGGAACTCACCTCAGCCGCTGCCTAAGATGGGCGGAAACGACTGAGGTGCTTGTAAGTGAGGTGTAAGTATATATATGCTATGGATAGAGGCACACTCGTATTATGTTACCTACAATATTGCCGTGATAACCCTGAAAGAAGGTTATAAGGATTAAGAGACTAAAGTATTACACTTCTGGCACTTCCGGCACTTCCGAGACAGTTCCGGAAGTGGTTCCGGTGTTTCCGAGTTCGGAAGAGCGCGGGAATATTCCGGAAGTAGTTCCGGTGCTTCCGAGATCGGAAGGCACGGGAAGATTCCGGAAGTGGTTCCGGAATAGGGGTTCCGAGCTCGGAATGCTCGGAATGCTCGGAACAGTTGTTATTTGTCACTCCCACTCGAGGGTAGCCGCAATCCCATGCCTCGAACAAACTTCCAATGTGGCTCATTGGCAAGAGGCTTTGTGAGTATGTCCGCCACCATGTCCTTGGTGGAAACATACCAAACTACTGCTTCTCCTTTTCCAACTATGTCATCCCAGATGAAATGATACTTCCGTTGGATGTGTTTGGTCCGGGCTCGGAACTGCGGATCACGGCAGAGGATGATGGCCGCTTGGTTATCGCAGAACAGTTCTGTGGGGGCTTTCTGAGAATGTCCAATTTCATCAAAGAAGGTTCAGAGCCAGGCCAAGTGTTGCCCGGCATTGCTGAGTCCAATGTACTCTGATTCCGTTGTGGAGAGTGCTACCATGCTTTGCTGCTTGCTGGACCAGGAAATGGCTCCACGATTGCTGATGAAAACAAAACCGGAAGTGGAACGGGAGTTATCTGGGTCCTGGGACCATCCAGCATCAGAGTATCCATGGAAGTCCATGTCTGTGGAAAGTTCTGTTCCATCAAAACGGAGTTCCATGTCCTTGGTGGCCTGAACATATCATAGCACACGTTTTGCTGCCTCCCAATGAACTTGTTTGGGTTTGGCGCTGAAGTGGCTGAGTGTGCCCACTGCATAAGCCAGATCCGGGCGAGTTCCGAGCATGAGATACATTAACGACCCTATGACTGTGAGGTATGAAACCCGTTTTCCTTCAATGATCATTTCTGGAATGGTCTGGTCGTTGTTGGGGTCAATTGCAGAGAGCTGGGAGGTATGTGCCATAGGAGTCCATGCTGGTTTGCAAGTGGACATGCCGGTACGTTCCAGAACTGTCCGGGAATACTGTGACTGAGATAAGGATATGGTTCCGAGTTTCCGGTTCCGTTTGAGTTCAATTCCAAGGATGAATTTGGCTTCCCCAAGGTCCCGCATTTTGAATGCGGCAGAAAGCTTTGCTTTTATGGAGTTCATGAATTTTCGAGTGGTGGCAGCTAGGAGTAGGTCATCAACATAGACAACCAGGAAGCAGGTTTGGCCGTCCTTCCGGAATACGTAGAGACATGTTTCCGCATCTAAACGGAAGAACCCAAGTTCCCCAAGTTTCCGGTCTAGAGTCTTGTTCCAAGTCCGGCCTGCTTGTTTGAGTCCATACAAGGAGCGTCGAAGTTTCCAACAGTATCTGGGTTGGATCGGAACGCCTGTCGGAGGTGACATGTATAGGTCCTCTTGCAGTTCTCCATTGAGGTATGCTGTGGATACATCCATCTGGTCTAGCTCTAGGTCATGCTTGGCGGCTAAGGCAACTAGGGTTCGGACAGAGTCGAGGTTGGCTACTGGAGCAAAGACTTCCTGATAATCCACTCCCTCCTTTTGTGTAAAGCCACGTGCAACAATTCGGAGTTTGTAGCGTTCCACATTTCCAGACTGATCCCGTTTGATTCGGAATACAGGTTTGGAAGTAATTGGAGTTACTCCTTCTGGGATGAGTACCGTCTCATACACATGATTTGAATTGAGGCTTTGTAGTTCCTCTTCCAGGGCAGACTGCCACAGCTCCTTGTCTGGGCCGGCAAATGCTTCCTTTAGAGTATTTGGAAGTGGTTGCTCAGAGGATGAGGTTGCAGATCCAGCAAAGATGAAATCCTCTATGGAGGCTGTGAATGCACCGGGAACTTCTGGGTCATCTTCCGGTGGTTCCGGTGGTCCCGGTGGTTCCGGTGGTTCCGGAGTCCGTTCCAGATTTTGTTGCTGTGCTTCCTCCTTGCGATTGGTTCGCCGCTCAGCTTCCTCCTGTAGGACACGGTCGTAGTCTTTGTTTTTGTTTGCTACTTTCCGTTGTCGGTTACATCAGCAAACCTACATTTTTTCTGATTTATCAAAATCAATGACCTTGCTGAGCTGTCTGACTTGACTGACAGCATGCTATCAGTGCTATCATTCATAAGTAATTCATTGCTATCAGCATTCTCAGAGCTATCAGCATATCAGCTTGTCAATTCACCAGTGATATCAGTCCTATCAGTCCACCCAGTAAATCAATTAATCATCTGGTCAGTTTTGTCAGTCTTGTCATCCCATCAGTCAGTCAGTCAACCAGTCAACCAGTCATGTCAGTCTATCAGTCAGTCAGGTTGTCAGTCAATCAGCCAAGTCAGCCCATCAGCCTATCAGTTGATCAGTCAGTCATCTCTGTCAGTCACATCAGTTGGTCAGTTAGTCAGTAAGTCAGGTGTGTCAGGTTTGTCAATTTGTCAGCTAGATAGTTAGTTAGTCAACCAGTCCATTCAATAAATTAGCTTATCAGCTTGTCAGTATATCAGTTCAGTCAGTCAGGTCATTGATTAGACCATTCAGGCCTGTCAGTCTTGTCATTGATTTCAATGACCCAGAAAAAATGTAGGTTTGCTGATGTACTTCGTCGCACAGCCGGCAGAGGTGGTGGTGCAGCTGGAATGTTAGCTGGAGGTGGGCCTGGAGCAGGAATGGGAACAGGAGCAGGGACAGGAGCAATTGGTGGGACAATGTTGGGAGCTGGGATAGGAGCTTCATGTAACCGGAGTTGGTCTAGGCGTTCCGCAAGTTCATCGACACCGGGACTGGCAGGGCGTTCCGGGATGTCTCCCACTGGTCCAGCATTTGGCTGACAGTCATCATCATCATCATGATCCTGCTCTAGAATTAAACCCTCCCACTGTCCCTCAACAGCGGAGGCATTCCATGGAGCGGATTCAGTACCGGAGATAGTTCCGGACTCATCGAAGGTGACATGACGACTGGAGATGATTGTCCGACGCTCAATGTCAAGGAGTTTGTAGGCTTGTTGTCCATGTGTGTACCCAATCATGATGCATTTCTTCCCATGTGATCGGAATTTTCCCCCCCGCTGCTCCTTGGGTGTGTAGGCATAGGCTGGACATCCGAAGGGGCGGAAGAGAGTCGGATCGACATGGCAGTTGAAGAAGATCTGGTAGGGTACCTTTCCGTCAAGTCCGGAAGTTGGACTGCGTGCAGAAACATAGGCAGCAGTGGACATGGCGTCAGCCCAGAATGATTTTGGGAGTTTGGACTCTTCCAACATAGTGTTGGCCAGTGTGGCCAGTGTTTGATTCATTCGTTCAGCAAGACCATTTTGTTCCGGAGTGTATGGAGCAGAAGTTTCAAGGATTGTACCATCAGACCGGAGTTGATCTCGGAAGGCCTTGCTGGTATACTCTGTTCCACCATCACTTCGTACAAATTTGGTGTAGGACTGAGAGAAATCCTCCTGTCCGATTTCTGTTCGCAGAAGAGTCTTAACATCTGATTTCCATTGGTTGTAGATCTGGAGAGCCTCATTTTTGTGTTTCATGAAGTAGATCCAGGGAAAACGGCTGAAGTCATCAACAATAATCAGCCAAAATCGGTAGCCTTCACGTGATCGTGGGGTTATAGGACCTCCGACATCGGTATGTACTAGCTCCAGTGGTCGGGTGGTCCGACGTTCCTCTTGGGCACGGAATGGAAGCTTCTTCATCTTCCCAAGTGTACATGCCTCACAGAATGTGGGTGTTCCAGTAAGGGTATTGATTCCCTGGAGTTGTCCGGATTTGACCATGCTCTGGATCCTATCAATGGAAATGTGCCCCATTCGACGATGGAGAAGGTTCACATCAATGGCTGCATGGGCAGCTTCCTTTGGCTCGCTTGGGGTGACCTTTGTATGATATAAGCCACCCTTATGTTTGGCAATCATAACGGTGTTCCGGTCCTTCCGGATGTAGCATGCATCGGAGTTCGCCGGAAAGGTCACGGAAAGGTTTGTGGAGGCAAGTCGGTTCACGGAGATGAGTGAAAGGTGGAATTCTGGAATTAGAAGAACATTTGATAGGATTATTTCATAGGTCTTCCCAGAGACCTGTGAGATGAGTGGTACTGTTCCGATTCCGATAGCATGTGCTTCCGAGTTGTTTCCGAGGGTTACCGGACGTGGTGGATTTAGTGGATGATACGTTTGGAACCAGGACCGATGAGGAACCATGTGGGATGATGCTCCAGAATCTATGATCAGTGTGTTTCTCCCACTGTCATTTTGCTCGGACGACGAGTAGGCCTGAATGCGTTGAATTAGGGAGTTGGATACATTTGCACTGACTACATGTGCCGAGTCCGGAACGTTCGGAACGTCCGCAGTTCCTTCCGCTGTGTTCGCCTTCTCCTTCTCTTTCCATGGCTTCCTAGACCCTCCACTTCTCAATTCTGTAACCCACTTGTTGTAAGTTTTGCAGTCAGCAGAGTTGTGTGTGGTGGTCAGATGGTGTTCACACCAAGCAGAAGCGTTGGCAGGTCGGGTAGAGGGCTTCCGGGTTCCGCCGGTGGCCTTCATTGCTGACTCTGAATGTCCGGAGGAGCGAAGACGGGCATCCTCTGCAATGATTCGGGTCTCCACTGCATCAAAGGTCAGTTTGCTGTCCTCTATGGTATTGATGAGGGAGGACTTGAATAGCTCCCATTCCGGAGACTTCGGAAGGGAGTTGAGGAGGATGAACGCCATGACCTTTGAATCGACAGCGAACTTCATGCCGGCAAGGCGGGACTCGGAGGTCCGGAGTAATGCAATGTGTTCCGAGACGTCAGAGTTACCATCCCAGGTGACATTGAAAAGTTGCTGGAAGATGTAGAAGGCGGAGGAGACGCTTGGAGCATGCAGGACTGATTCAAGCTGGTCCCAGAGTGCTTTTGCAGAGCCGCAGGACGCTGTTTTGAGCAAAAGGGCATCAGAGAGACGTTCTTGTATAATGCCATGGGCTTTTTCATCACGTGCCAACCAGTCACGGATGTCCGAAGCGGTTACCCCAGTTGTTCCAAGGGTAGGTTGGGCATCCGTCCCGGAAACGACCCCGTAAGCCTTGCTGCTCCGGAGTTTTCGGATGACCTTTACTTTCCACAGTGGGAAGGCGTCAGGTCCGGTCAGGATTTCGTTATTTTGGATAATGTCCGATGTCATGTTGAGTGACAGGACAGGGTAGAAGGGTTGACAGAAGAAGAATTAATTTCTGACAGGTGTCAGATAGCCGATAGCCGAAAGTGGCTGATAGCCGGAGATGGTTCGAGATGAACGGTGAGAGGTGCGCTGAGGGATGCGCGAGTGTTGAGTCGTTTGTTTGATTAGCTTGCGCCAACAGGGCTCATAACCTAACAAAGTCTGAGAGAGGGCAGGAATTGCCCGATACTGTAGTACATTAGCTAGGGATAAATACTAGGTAAAAAGGGAACTCACCTCAGCCGCTGCCTAAGATGGGCGGAAACGACTGAGGTGCTTGTAAGTGAGGTGTAAGTATATATATGCTATGGACAGAGGCACACTCGTATTATGTTACCTACAATATTGCCGTGATAACCCTGAAAGAAGGTTATAAGGATTAAGAGACTAAAGTATTACACTTCCGGCACTTCCGGCACTTCCGAGACAGTTCCGGAAGTGGTTCCGGTGTTTCCGAGTTCGGAAGAGCGCGGGAATATTCCGGAAGTAGTTCCGGTGCTTCCGAGATCGGAAGGCACGGGAAGATTCCGGAAGTGGTTCCGGAATAGGGGTTCTGAGCTCGGAATGCTCGGAATGCTCGGAACAGTTGTTATTTGTCATCATGTATCACTTACATGTACTTACCTTCTTTGCTGGAGCCCAGTATTTCAGTATTGGATAACATGTCAACCAAAATATGCTTGTCAAGCATTCCACGAGCAGCAAAGTCGCTGTGCGCCGCGGCGAGTTTGTCAAGGCATTGATTGATCAGTAGGATTTGCCCGAGCGGCTCATTGTGGTTCGACCGACAGTAAGGTTCTTTGACCGCTTTGATATGTTTCGACTCCGTTATTGACCAACAGAGTCCATTGGGTGCGCCAAATAGTCGTATCATGTCAATGTAGTGTTTCATTGAATGTTGCCGAGGGAGAGAAAACGACGAGACCACCTCCTCCTCATAAAATACTTGACGGTACTGGTAGAAGCACTGGAGTGATTTTTGAATCCGTACGAGAGCTTGTTCATCAATGACATTCCACCGCACCAAAAAACAGAATTCAAGGAAGGTGCGAAGTGTCCGCACCATCCCGGGGGCACATGTCCGTTGATAGCAGGCAAATAGACCTAAATTTATAACGTGAGTTTCACCGGTCCATACCAAACTCGAATCGACTACCTTCCTTAGGGCTTTTGAGTCATTTCCAGTCCATTGCTTGAAGTTACGACCCTGTGGGAAGCGGCATAGCCCTGCAAATGAAGTGACAGCAGCAATCCTATGTCATACATGTAAGGAATCATAGTAGTGTTGTCACAAGCATACAAACACACCTTCGATCAATGTTGTCCAGGACTATTTGAGCCAGCCCATTTTTGTCATGCTTGTTGATGAACTTCTCGATCCAGTCGACGAGATGATCCTTAAATGCACCTTTGATAAGCTGATGTAAAATGTCGGGAGCGATTAGCTTGTATATATCCGCCCATGGGAAATCATTCGTGAAGGGCTAGAAGTACATATGGCGAGCTTAGCAGACACTCACCCATAAGGAATCAATAACTCACGATGAGATCGCCAACAATACCGTATTCATCCCACAACATGCCCAAGTCAATATCTTCGACAAGCAAGTTTGCATAATCTTGGCAACGATAAAGCGAATCAGAGTCGAGGTCCTTGTTCCTGGCCATACATCTGAACACACGGTTAATGTGAGGCATGTCACCAACCATGGCTACATACTTTGGGCACCAGTTCCATACAATACATGACAGGAGGACTTGTTCTTCATAGTCCGCGATGTAAGGTCCAAGCGTGAATATCACCCAGTGAAAGTAACCATCAGTGAAGTGTTTGAGTTTCCATTTGGTCATGTGTGGCTGCAACCGCTCTAGTATCTTTGACAAGGATCGGTGAAAAAGCTGGCGACGGAATTTACGAAACGCGGGGGTCACTGCATATTGCTTCATAGCTGATGTTATACCATGTCAAAGCTTAAGATGATGAGAGCATTTCAAAGACTTACTTTTAGGCATTGCCATAAAGCCGATCAGTTTGACTCCATTTTTATGTGTGTGGCGTGCCATATTGTGCAAGTTACCTATAGAGATATATAGCGGATAATAGTCATGCTGGCCAGTAGCAACTGACACGGTGGTCTTATCTGAGCCAAGAATAATTGGGACTAGTGCGGCACCATGCGTTGCAGGGTCCTGAGCAATGAGATCCTATAGTTAACTCAGTCACAATGAATGTGTCTAACAGAAGAACTCACCGCCTCATCCCATGCCCAATCGCCTGACATGAAGTCCTGCCAGCGACGTGAATTGGTGGTCGAGTCATACTCCCAGTATGGCAGGAAATCCATTAGATTGTTGAAGTCCGCATTGCCAAGGATTTGAGTGATAGCACTCTCGGGGTCGTGCATCCAGACATCATAGACATCATCCATCCATGGTGCAGGGTTTTCTGTATGGTCACCACAGAACTTGACACCAAATGATTCCCAACCTGCTTCACCGACATCCAAGCCGTTGATTACACTCTGCAACTGGGCATAGTTACTGAAGGGTGGCTGGTCACCATGTTTGTGGAGGTATGCCGTGAATATGTTAAGAAGCTTGTTTACGTTGGCGTTGGATATCTGAATTTGCGTGTAGAGAAGGTCGGTGAGCTCAAACTCAGCATGGTCATTGAAGGGAGACCAGTTGTCTGGTGCCTTCTCGGAATAAGGGAGGGGGGGACTCCCTGGAGGTAAAAGCGCGCCAGTGGGATCACAGGGCAGTGCTTGGCATAAAAAAAAAATCAATGAGGTGATGGGATGGCTCTGGTTTAAAGTTTGCAAACTTACCTATCAATTTGGGGTGAAGGTTACGGTAGAGTTTACCGCTGGGTCCGTGCCATCGGGAGCACACATCCTCGCCATCTGGACCAGCGTGAGGTGGAATGTCCTCATGCCCCAGTTCAGATACAAAGTCATGGGGAGCATTGTCTTGCTGGTCCATGGGACCCAGGCCACTAGGGGGAGGAGAATTTGATGTTGGCTTGAAGACCTGAAAATCCGGGTGAAACCGATTGATGTGCTGTGTAAGCCCAGACTTGTTGCCGAACCACCGCTTGCATTTAGGAAATTGGCACAGTAAACGGATGGGTACATTGGCACGACGGCTAGACTTGGCGGGCATGGCAATGGTAATGGTCGCGCAAGGATCCGTGCCCTGGTGATGGGTGGTGGCAGAAACAAGAGGATTCGTCAGGTCGGGTGAAAAAAATAGCCAGCGGGATCTGTAGTATGGCGAAGCAGGGGTGATGGAAAGCGAAAAGATTCCGGTCCCTTCAAGTTATGTACACATATATGGTTAGAAACTTACAACTAGAAAATACTTCGCCACTTACAAAAGGCGGAAGTGGGCTGTCTGGGGCTTTTCATTGGCCAACCTCCCTTCCTCTCATTTATTCTCTGTCTTACTGTGTCTCTCATTTCATTCACTCGTTATGGAAGAAGCAGATATTCTCACCTCCAGTCGTCGCACTCGGATGTCAAATGCTTCGAAGCATCCCGGCATGCCCGATGCTCCCACTCAATGGCAATCACATGCAGAAAAGATGGCTGATGATGCATGGCGCTCAGAACTCCAAGCCATGCAGGACGCGAAAGCACTGCTTACCTTGGACACCATTGCATCTGTTGAGGAAGCAATGGGTGCTTCACAGCAGGCAAAGCACACGGTGGTCAAGAAGGGTGTTCACCCTACTCAGCAAAAGACCGTCAAAGATGCAGTTGCGCCCGTGGTGCTCCCAAAAGGTATGTAGGCTTTAACTGTAAGTTGTGCGTTAGTGTTGAAAGTTGGAACCAATCAGATAAGGGTCACCTTGGTGTGAGTGGAGACAATGGTGCTGGACTACCCAATGCCAGTGCTGGGCAGTCCAAAAAGCCTGGCGGCGGGCTTGGACTGCATGAACTCCTTGCAGCTGCACAGTCTCGCTGCCTGCAGTCGTCGAAACAGCTAGTGTCCGCCGCTGTAAAGGTCCGTGGGACACCACAACCTCAAGCAGATATGCCATACAAACCTGAACAGCACGACAACAGCAGGTAAGCTTTTTCTGCCACGGAACACCATGCTATTACTTACAGAATCCACTCTGTTTTTCGTCAACATGATGCAGTCGTCACCCAGCAAACTCAATCGCAAAGCACAAGTAACTGCCACAGTCAAGCAGTGGACATTGCGTGTGCGAAAGGAAAAAGAGTCCACCGCACAGCCCCAGGCACACTCACCATCTGACAGCACGGCAGCATCAGTCCCGCCATCCACTATTCTGTCGAAGACCACACAGAGCACAGGAGTAACAAGCATTGAGGATGAGGACTGTGGCACTGCCAAGGAGGAGCAAGAGACTTACTATGGTGGCTTTGGTGAAGATGGCGATGACTCCCTGGAATGCAAAGAGGCCTTGAAGAATACAAAAGGGAGAAGTGTAAGTGTTGCACAACATATTCTTTGCATTTGAGCCCTCACTGGTGTCATGCAGCACGTTGCAGAGATCACGCATCTGCCCCTGAGCCTGAACCCTACTGAACGACAGCCCTCTCTGAAAAGAAAGGATCGCGATGCCAACACTGATGATGAACACACACCTGGTGTCGTGGATGACGATGATAACTCCTCAGCCCATGATACAGAACTAGATGAGGCAGAGATGGAGGGGATCGAAAACGAACCTCAACGAGACTGCCACATAAATAGTGCACAGCCAGCAGGTCATCGCCTGACGGCTGCTTCTCGTTTGACAAATCGGGTGAGCTTGGGTTTCATGCTGTCAGTCGGATTACTGATACTCGCGTTGCCAATCACACAGAGTTGCATCAACGTGCTGGCAAGGCCTCCCGAAAAGGTCAGGACAGCCCCAATGAACGAGAATGTTCCCACCATCTCATCCACTTCTTCTCCCAGTTCCAACATTGTGAAGACTCCGAGTCGCCGCACCAAGCAATTAGGATCCCAGGCGACAGCTCCCGCAGTGAAGACACCATCTGCTCCGTCTGCAGAGACCACTCCTCCTGAGTCCATCACGTCCAATACCTCCCATGGGCGTAGCATGAAAGCCAATCTCCCACATCAGTTCGTCACTAATGGCAGGTGGCAGAAGGTTCTGATTCCGACACTAATATTGTGGGCTGGTGGCAATGATGACCCATGGTCCATGACATGGGGACCTGTCACATATGCACTACCTTTAATACTGGACTTCAACCATGACCTGACCTCCTCGTCGATTGACTGGTCGGATTGGCAAGGGCCCATAGTCTCTGTGGTGCATCGCTGATTCGTGCAATCACAACATGTAACTAACGCACTCAATCAGGCTTATCAATGTTTATGTGATTGGCGCCATAATGTTGGCTCGACTGCTCTCGTGATCATTGCAAGTCTGTTGCAATGTGCCTCCAGTGAGCACGAACTCCAGGAGATAGCTGATATGCTATTGGAGAATTTTAGTTTCCTGTATGAAGACCTCGATGCTTCTAGTCCCCCTAAAGCATTCCGCTCCAACCTGATCCTTCAACTTCTCAACTCCGCACACCTACAATATGTGAATGGTGCAATGTTGACCGTGTTTCCTCTTTCTCCACCATTGCATACTTGCTGTGGGATTATTGGTCTATGTGCTGCGGTGGTACATTGTATTTACACATTAAAGTACTCTCATGATGTTCATAGGGCTGCCATTCAAAAGCTCGAGCCTGCTTTGAAGATGGTATCGGATGGGAACATCACGCTCAAGATGATCGGAGATTTGGAGGGCAAGACTGGCGTCCCCAAGTTGTCAATGAAGCTGAACGAGCACTCCGGGAAGGAAAGCAGCTTAGCTTTCGCATTCTCAGACCAAAACTGGGGCTCAGTGACAAGAAAGTTCACCAAACAGGTTAAGAAGCGGACAGCCACTCAAATTACGGCCATCATCGAGGCCACTCAGAAGACTTCACTATCATTGGTTACCAAGCGCAACTCCTCTTGTGCCATGGACACAGCAACAAGCAATGCATATGATGATATCTGTAAGTCTATCTATGTGGTGGTGACGTGACTAACTGTTGTTTTGTCTCTACTTTAGGATCCCACCCCAGTCTCTTTGTTTCTGACTCCTCTGGTCTCAATACCCGCTTTTGGCTGTATTTGCTCTTCCCGTCGTGCGGTGCAATCCATCAACGTTTCACACAATATACCATCTTTCTGCTGTGCCACAGTTTTCTATCCTCTCCATGTTTTAACCCCGAAACAGTTGTTTGCTCTCGATACCCGATTTCCACAGTATTTCTGTACACTTTTTTCTGTTATCCAACCCTATGGGAGTACCAGCCACTCTTTGCTCAATACCACTTTTTTGCTTACTTACGCTTACTTACAGTATGGCAGCTGGCGTGTTGAGGCGCCATACATAATTGTCCACTTTTTGTACCTTGTTAGTCCTATATATCACTTGTTTGCAAGGTCGGAAAGTACTGAAAAGCAGTGGATCTAGCTTGTGCAACTCGTGGTTTGCTTGACACGTAGTTTACTTGTATGCTACTTGAATGACCTTGTAAGTGGCTATAAGGGTAGTTACATAAGTAATGTGTGGATTTCCTGATGTGTGAGGGGGGGATGGAATGGTGCCTGCTTGTTTGGCACTGAGGTGGGTAGAGATGGAGAAGTAGTTGGTGGTGGGGTGTGCAAGATTTGTCGTTCTGAAAGGTTGGGCAGCATTGTTGTTGTCATTGTCTTCATCATCGCTGAGATCTGATAGACCATTGTCTGATCTTCCACCGTCCAACAAGACAGTTTGGTTTTGACTAGCTTCCTGTTCACATAATGACGTAGCCAGCTTGAATGCCTGACACTTTTCAGCCTGATTGAGGTAATGACAAATTTGGGGATCATAGTTATTGTTATTAGTGGACCCTGCTGGCGTCTTGATTTCCAATATGTGAGTGTGCTCGGTCGTGTCTGTGGTCCACTGAATAGTCACCCCGTGACACGCTTGATGCTAGGGGCGATACCTTGCATCAACTCCAATTTCAGAATGTGCCAGTTATCGATGACCTTCTTCCCATTACCAAGCCGTCCACCGTGTTCAATGATGGTATCTTTGTTAGCATGAAATTCACTAAGGGTGGTGGAAATGAGGTGAATGTCATTGTCACTGATACAATAGGCTTGAACTTGGTAACGGAAATCCATAAGAGCGCAGATGGCAGTGGTGACTTCCGATGGAGCTGTGCAGGCAATAACCCCAATGAGATAGCACTAGACATCGCAATGGACACGGCCAGTGACTTGGTTCAGCTTTGAGATGCCCCCCTTAAAATGATGAGATCCCACCATCGGCTGCAGAATGGAAAATGGAAAATTGATTTCTGATTCACCAATGATGTTTAGGCACCATTGCATGTCATGGTCCCAAGACTCCTTGGGTATGTAATGAAGGAGCTCTGGCATGATGAAAATGCTGGGACATGAAATGGGAAAGTCACACCAGAAAGGGTTGCTAATCCCGTTGAGATGAAAACACTGGGCCTCACAAAAGAACCCCTGTAGGTCAGCGGGGTTGACTTTGGATTTTACGACTGAAAGCTGTGCCAGCATGGTGGCTGCGGTCCATGGCTCGTGCTGGAATGGATCGCCAAACTGTTTGAACATCGCCATGGTTACGGGTGAGGTCTTTCCCCTGACACAAGCGAGCATGGCAGCCTCGGGGGTATCAACAATATAATCTGCGAGCGGGGTAAAGCAGTATCAGAGGTTCCCCTTGGCGTCTGGAAGCATAACACCAAACTGCGCTGCTTTTTTAACTGGATTGAGGACTATGTCAAGACATTGGTGAATTAGTCGATCTCCCAGGACATTGCACATATGCTTGTTCTTGTGGACGAATTTGGGTACAGGGAGAAGGGCAGTAAGCATAAACGATCTGGGGGAGAGCTTGAGGTGTGTGGACATCTTGATGTTCACAAGGCTGATCAGAAGAGGGTGGGTGACCCTGCCGCTGCAGATATTGGTAATGTTTGTTTTGTCTGAATAATGTAACATTCCGATCAGTGTTGCACCTTCGGGAAGCTGCAACTGCATTGTATCAAAGTGAGCTAGTGATCATCAATGAGGATACGGAACAACTCACCTGCATATGCCAAGCCTCGTCCCCAGTCATCCACTCTGTGTAAACCCTGCAGCATTTGGCGTCTGATGTGTACTGTATATCCATTCAGGGACAAGGTTGAGCTGGTCACGGAATGATGGGTGGTTGAAGATCCAAGCGATGCATTCCAAAGTGTCATGCCAGTATAGGATTACCAGATGTTTTGTGGGGTGTGAGGGCTTAATTTCTGTGGAACACCAATGAGGACCACTGGGGAGTAGCTCCACGTGCCCGTGAAGATCTCTTGCAGTACTGAAGGAAAGACTGAGCAACTTTACCTTAGTATGATGGTTAACCTCGGTTGTTAGGGGAAAAAATGCATGGACATACAATTGGCAATGATAAGAAAGCATCTATCGCCTTCATACTGAGGCCCAAACAAAGAAGCCATAACACAAGTTCCCACTCATTGTGGCAGGCGAAAGGATAGTAGAGGTTGGATTTACGGGCATCGCTAAACTCATTTCTCTCAAACTTATCCATAAATGTGTCGCCACGTCCATGTGACTGAGCTGCACCCTTGAACTGTTCTGAGTAGAAACCATTGCATTGTGAATCATTCTGTATAGAAGGGTTGGGATTGTCAGGCTCGGTATGAGGACCTGCAAGAGAATCAAGGGGGGAGGATTCATGGTTGATAATATAAGGGTCCGCAGGAGAATCAGGGGGAGGAGATTCCTGGTCGATGTCCATTGGAGCAGCGGCATCGGGGGTTGGATCACAACGAGTGTGACCAGCTGAACTTGGAAGGGCAAGGGACTCTTGCAGGTGTACGAGGTTGTTGACCCATGTATTGCAGTCAGATTTCAGTTGGCTCATGTGCATTGTGATGGCATGGTGGTCCTTGAAACCACCTCTTCCACAGCTTGGACAGCGCTACATGATGAATAGGTAGAAACGATGGGACAAAGACTTACCAAAAGTTGGGTGGTCCTTTTGAGTTGCCTAGCATCACTTGAGACATCTTGAAGGGCCGTTTAGTTGGTCGGAATGACTCGGTTGATCAGTGCACACTGCAAAGATACACAATAGTGGCATGGGAGAAGTAAGCTAAACATGTGTGCCAGTGAGTCAGACTTACTCACCATCCAATGATGGAAACTGCTCGCCATCCATGCAGTACATTCTCTTGTAGGCCAGCACCAAACCGTTCAACCGGGTTCTCACACCATTTCAACCTCATGGAGGTCGATGCTTTGGCCAAACTATATAGCTGAGATTGTCAACCTACCATACACAGGTAAACCATAAACCACTGTTGAACTCTACCTTAATGAGTCTGAAGCAATCTGGATGGTTAGCACGAACCAACAGACACAACACATGAAGCCTGCCTCATCCTCAGCATTGCTCACGTCCGCCGAGATGTTCTCTGTGCCGAACAAGCACTTTCTGCATGTCTTGCACACGAGCATGAGTCAATCGCAAAGCTGTATCAGTACAAGGCAAATAGCGGAGAGGGGAAAGTCCATGATATGGATATGTGCATTGGCTCAATGCGTGTGATGATCAAGCAGTGTGGAATGGCTGTTGATTTTATCGAACATGATGGTGCGTTCATATTTTGTACTAATCCAGCAGTTAGCTGAGCACCTTAGGGCACATTAGTTGATGCAATCTTTTAAATTGAGCCAGTCGAGAGTCCGAGTTTGCGAGGTTGGTCTCACCTTTCCGTCCAGCTTGATTGACCTGAATGAAAGTCAATGTGTATACTGTAATTAACCAATTACATATACTGTTCTACTGGTACATACGAGTGGACTTCCCTTTGTATCAATTGGTTGTGTGTTGTGTACTTGGACTTTATTTATATATATATCAGACAACATATACGAAGTGCCTCTGAGTCGTTATGTCTGTCCTTGCATGGGTTTTCTGCTCAGCTTGGTCCATGTTTACTTCTCATAAGATGCAAGGTTCTAGGTATTACAGTGGCCAATGGGCTCACACTGTCACCTCCACCTCCTCCAGCACATGACATGGCACCACCATGACAACACAAGGTCATGACATGCTTGTACTGATACTGCCCTCCGTGCAACGCAACGCTAGCACCATGACAACATGGCATCATGACTGATGACATCCATCCCGACCGACACTTCTATGCATTTTTAGTCGTCCTTGGTGAGGTGGTGGATTGGCAGGCTTGGTAGATCTTCTGGGGTGATGGGATTTGTGATTTGGACGCCTCAGGTATGTCCTCTTTCAAGCGCTTTTCGCTTTCGGTGCTGACTTGCCTCATCTTCAGCTAGCAAGTCCATTTTGAGGAGTCGTGGCACAGTGCTGCGCTCGTTGCGGCATGTGCCAGTGTTTCGTCACCTCTCCCATTTGCACTGTGTACTATGTCTCACTCTTTTGGTAGGTCAGCACACTATGCAATGGTGTTTCTGGGTTGGTCAGTCCAACTTAGCGCTTCAAATCCAAAGGATATCAACACACAATACCACGATTTCTGTACGGTCACCAACAATTCATGTCCTGACTGGTACTTGGAGAGCATGACCATCATGCACTGGAATAACCATGTTGGCTACATGGGCTATACTCCCCAGGAAATATCTAGCATGGTGAACTCTAAGGGATGCACCCTGGGTATCTACGACGGTCTTATCTATGACAGACAGGGTATTGCATTGTCCCTTCAGTACCCTACTTTGACAATGCCGCATAAACAAATCGCGATTGTGAAACAATGGGTTCATTAAAGGGGCCTGGTGAGCGTCTACATCTATGTCTTTGAGTTGAATGTTCTCAAGGGCCATCACTGGCAGCACATGGTTTTATCACCCACCCCTTTGCCTGTTCTGAGTATTCCCCCTCATTGACAAACTGCTCCCCCATTCATAGCATACACCTTGCACAGGACCAAGCTACATGCTTCAGTCACCTCCACCACTCTTTTCCCATTACAGCTACTCGAGGAGTGCTCCTAACTGCTCAGGGATCATCAGACCACTGTCTTTTTATATCCACTGCTCACCTCCGTGCTGCTCTTTTCCTGTTACAGCTACTCAAGGAGTGCTCCTGACTGCTCAGGGATCATTAGGCCACCATCTTTTTATATCCACTGCTCACCTCTGCTGCCGCTCTTTTTCCATTACAGCTACTTGAGGAGTGCTCCCAACTGCTTGGGGATTATTGGGCCACTGTGTTTTTATATCCACTGCTCACCTCCTCTACTGCCCCTGGATGGGACTTACAATCATCTGTAGTACATTTTTCCAAGTAGTAGATTCATAGTATGTAGAGCTTGGTCTTCCATGACTTGTCAATATATCATGAGCCCCAAAAAATTCGCACATTTGACGACTACATACATCGTGCATGCTCCTAGTAATTTGAGTGGATCTTACTACATTGAGCAGACTTTGTACTGCTACTAGTAAGTCATGCTGAATTTTTGGTACTGTGGACCCTGTAGGTATTAGTGGGACTGTGTTGCCATACATGTGTGGAGAGTCTGATATACTGTGAGCCATGGGATGGCTTGTCTTTGAAGACAAGTGTGGAGCTGACAATATGTGACTCAGTGTAAGGTAAATGTGTCGTCACGTGTTGCCATCATACCATAGACCTGTCACCATATGTGACTGTGCAATGCTGTAATTGTCCTGTAAAATGATGGGTGGCTGTGAGCTACTGTGCCTAAATCTGTAATTTGCTGATGCAGCATTCCACTACATTCACTCAAAGCCAAAGTGATTGACTCCGGCAAGACTCTCGCCACTGTCCTGGATACCGGCTCAGAGATCGTCGCCATGCCCAAGCAGGTGTGGATGGCACTCAGCCTACCGGTCAGGTCAGACCACCTTATGACTATGTCTAACATCAACACAAATACCAAGTCTATGATTGGTGTACTTGAGGACCTCCATCTGGACTTTGGTGCAGGCAAGGTCTGTCTCCAGATACAAGTAGTCCCCAGGGCTAACTTTGACCTTCTACTTGGCCGACCCTTTCATTGTCTTATGAGTGCATCTACTGATGATTTCTCTGATTGTGCAAAGACTATTACACTCCACAACCCCAACACTGGCAAAGAATACAAGATGTCAACTTGCCCCTGGACTGAAGGATGTCCTCGGTGTTGAACAGGTATAAATTGCACCAATCACCAATCTGTTGTTGAGATGGGTTTTTAGATCTTGATGAGCCACTGGAAGGCTGGGGAGATTTCTATACTAACACTGCTTTGAGTTTCTCATGTACCGCTGCTTTGTCTCCGGACTGGCCCCCTTTGGCCAGTCCATCTATGGATAACAGACTGTCAACGCCTTCACCTTGATACTCTTTTGTTTCTACCACACAGTCTGTTCTTTCCCCCTCTCATATTGCTGCCCTTTCTTCTACTTACACTTTCAACCTTTTTTCCCATTCTCTGGCCTACAAGCCAGTAGCCAAAAAGGTCCGGTCTGTTGTGGCTCCACTTGACAAGGAGTATTGTGTCTTACACTGGTTACCTGACGAACCTCTCGCTGGACTTGTACCATTACCTACTCACCCCCCAGACTTCTCACTGGGGAACCGCTTCACACAGGAATGATCAGATAAAGTTGACCTTGACCCGGCTAACTGGTTATGGCTGGAAAAACTCAAGTTGGTTTGATGGATCATACTCAATCATGAGAAAGCCTTCACTTGGATTCCTACTGAGCGAGGACGACTTGATGAACGATATTTTCCACCGGTCAAGATCCCCATCATCCCTCATATGCCATGGATTCTACACAACATCCCTGTCCCACCATTGTCATGGGACCAAGACATTCAAATCATCAAAGACTGGATTGCCTCCAGTGTCCATGAACCGTCCACTGCTGCTTACCAGTCTTGCTGGTTCTGCATATTCAAACAAGATGGCAAGACTCTATGATTGCCACACAACCTCCACCCCTTCAATGCTGTCACTATATAGGACTCCTCTGTCCCTCCCTTTGTTGAGCACCTTGCCGAGTTGTTCGGCAGATACGTGGTCTACAGTGTGATGGACCTGTTCACAGGTTATGACCAGTGCCTGTTGCATCCAGACTCTGGGGACATGACAATGTTCAATAGTCCGCCTGGACCCCACCATATTACCACTCTTCCTATGGGACATACTAACACTGTCCAGATTTACCAAGCCAATATGGTGTTTATCTTACAGGACGAAATCCCTCACCACACAATGCTGTTCATCGACAACCTACCAGTCAAGACTGAGAAGACCTGGTTCCAAGGACCAGATGGCTCATTCGAGACCATTCTGGAGAACCCAGGTATTCATAAATTGATATGGAATCACCTGACCGTTTTCCACAGGATACTCCAACACCTCCAGAATGTCAACGCAACAGTCTCGGCCAAGAAGTTCGTCCTTGCCACCCCTGACACTACCATTGTTGGGCACAAGTGTACGTTTAAAGGTCGAGTTGCGCACGAGGATACAGTCCAGAAAATCTGTGACTGGCCTGAATGTGAGACCCTCACACAAGTCTGTGGTTCCTCAGGACCTCAGGCATTGTTTGTATTTTTATCTGGAACTTTGCTGCTATCTCTTGGCCTCTTGTCGATCTAACATGCAAGGGTGTCCCCTTTGAATGGGGTGATGCTCAGCAAAACACGATGAACCATCTCAAGGACGAGATCATCCAGTCACCAGCACTTCGGTGGCTCGACTACAAGTCTGGTCGAGAGGTAGTCCTGGCCATTGACACTTCTTTCATCACCATCAGTTTTATTCTTTCACAGGAAGGCAAGGATGGCAAGTGCTATCCAAACCAATTCTGTTCTATTAGTCTCACAAGTGTTGAGAGCCACTATTCACAGGCCAAGCTTGAACTATACAGACTGTTCCAGGCAATCTGGTTGGTTCGTGTATTCATCTTTGGTGTATTCATCTTTGGTGTCTCAAATCTCATCGTCGAGATGGATGTGAAGTACATGAAGGGTATGATTAATAACCCTGACCTTCAGCCGAATGCGACCATCAACTGGTGGATCACCGGCATACTTCTATTTCATTTTGAACTTTGTCACATCCTGGCTTCTAAGCACACTGGCCCAGACGGTCTATCCCACTGTCCTCCTTCCAATAATGACCCACCTGAGGATGATGACATCGGGGAATGGCTGGATGAGTCCTATTCATTTTGTATCTTTGCTTAATGATAGAAGCCCCCCCTTCGCTGATCCAAGCATTGTCACTTGTTTTACCTCTTCTCATGATAGCCCGCTTCTTGCTTTGATGGACTATGTCTCTATTGCACCTACCAAGTCCTCCCTATTTCCCCTTACTTACCAGTCTCTCTTCATGTTGACCGACGATGAGCTGGTCCATTCACCAGTCTCACCTTCTATCCCACAGGCTGATAAAGCCGTTGCATGCGATGCCTGGATCACTTTGATCTGTGGTTTTCTTGAAACTCACGAGTATCCCTCTAACCTCTCTGATACAGAATTCCAGACCTTCGTCAACTCCGCCACCAAATTCTTCATCCTCAATGGTTCCTTGTGGCAACGAGAGCCACACAGACACCATCAGCTAGTAATGCCAGAGCTTTGCCAATACGAACTAATTAAGGAGGCACACAATGACCTCAGGCACAAAGGTGTCTACACAGTCCGGACCAGGCTCCTGTTGCGCTTCTGGTGGCCAATGTTGGTAGACAACGTCAAATGGTTTGTCAAAACCTATCACAAATGCCAAGCATGGCAGACCAACTGCTAACCGTACTGGTGATAGGTGGACTGTTTCGTAAGGCCCACATAGACACCATGCTGATGCCCCAGTCTGGCGGCTATTGGTATATTGTTCAGGCCTGCTGCTCTCTGTCTGCTTACCCAGAATGGTGAATGCTGCATTCAGAGAACGCCACCTCTCTCACATCCTTTATCTTCGAGGCTCTTGCTGAAATCGTTACTGACAATGGACCTGCTTTCATCCAAGCCGTAGAAACCCTTGCCGACTGGTACAGCATTCAACACATCCACATTTCCCCCTACAACTCACAAGCAAACAGTATTGTCAAACAGCATCATTATGATGTCCAGGAGGTCATCGTTAAAACAACCAAGGGGGGGGGAGTCATGCTGGCATGCTGCCGCTCACTTGGTCTTTTGGGCCGAGCATGTAACGGTACTCCACTCGACCAGTTTGTCTCCTTACTTCATGGTTCACAGTGTCGAGCCCCTATTCCCATTTGACCTGGCCAAGGCTACTTTCCTTGCACCTCCACCAGATACTGACCCTCTCTCTCTCTCCAGACTGATTGCTTGGAGAGCCCGCCAGCTCTGAAAGTGTCAGGAGGACCTAGAATCAATCTGTGAAAAAGTCCTCAAGGCTTGATTCAAGTCTATCAAACACTTTGAGGCAGTGTTCAAGAGCCGGATCAAAGACTTTGACTTCCATCCCGGAAGTCTAGTCTTAGTTCAGAACTCATGCAGTGAAAAAGAGTTGAACTGAAAGACAAAGCCACGGTTTCTCAGTCCAATGGTGGTCCTTTGCCGGACTACCAGAGGATCATATATCCTAGCTGAGTTAGATGGTGCAGTCTCGACACTGTGATATGCAGGATCTTGTCTCATTCCTTACTACATCAGCAAACCCACATTTTTTCTGAGTTATCAAAATAACTGACATGTCTGAGTTGGCTGACATGACTGACAGCATGCTATCAGTGCTATCATTCATAAGCAATTCATCACTATCAGCATTCTCAGAGCTATCAGCATATCAGCTTGTCAGTTAACCAGTAATATCAGTCCAGTCAGTCCAGTGTTAGTCAATTGATCATCTTGTCAGTCTTGTCAGTCTTGTCATCCCATCAGTCAGTCAGTCAACCAGTCAGTCAGGTTGTCAGTCAATCAGCCAATTCAGTCTATCAAGCCATCAGCTAATCAGTCAGTCATCTCTGTCAGTCACATCAGTTGGTCAGTTGGTCAGTGTGTCAGACCTGTCAGGTTTGTCAATTTGTCAGCTAGGTAGTTGGTCAGTCAACCAGTTCATTCAATATATTAGCCTATCAGCTTGTTAGTAAATCAGTTCAATCAGTTTAGTCAATCTATCATTGATTAGTCTATTCAGGCCTGTCAGTCTTGTCATTTATCTAACTCACCCAGAAAAAATGTAGGTTTGCTGATGTATCCTCACATCCACTCTGACATTCCCATCACCAACCTTACCGGTCTAGATGACTCTGACTCAGACAAGCTTGCCCAGTCAGATGTTGAAGAACTTGATGATGAACCACCGGACTTAGAGAAGGTCAACTCCAACTAGTCTGGTTACCTACTGTTACGGTTTACAAAGGGGGTACCACTTTTTCTCTATTCTTTCTTGTTCACTCGTCCTCAGACTCGTTCCCTTGCCATACATGGCTGTATTCGTAGTGGAGTCGTCCTCCACATATGTACCAGATATGTTCTTCGATTCACTTCTCCTTTCAGTCTCACACAGTGCCCCACCTATACCATTTATAGACTTCCATTCCATCACCGTCACAGCCCCTTATTCAGACTTCATGGCTGTGACATAGCCTCTTTCTATTTCATTAATTAGTGCTGTGCACTCATAGCCCTTGGACTGTGGATGCTGCGCATCCTTTATACATCCTTCATCTAGCTTAGGGGCCTACCAGATAAATACTCATCACTTCACTCCTGTCATTTCCCAGCTAGTTCTATGCAATACCAGTGTTGTGTCTAGTCCACCACCTTCAAGTCCCAGAGAGCCTCTTAGGTACCTGTGGATAGAAAAGACCCACCTAGGCTTCGCATCATCTCGAAGCTCAGCATAGTCCTTGAGTTGAACTCCTGGTCTATTCCTCGCATGTTCTTCGCCCTGTATCGCAGCATGCTATGTTAACACTACATTGTGCATTACAAAAGAACTAGCTCTTCCATCTGTCTCTACTTTCCAGTAGAGGACACTCCCCCACTCCAACATTTCCCGCACCGGCAGATTCAGAGCACCCTCTGACTCTCCTCCCTCTTCACCATCCACCGTGTCTCCCTCGAATCCACCTTCTTTCTGATGGACACCCTTTTCACATTGTCTTACCGGACTGATACTCTCCTCCAGACCATATCACCCCTTACAGACAAGTCCAACAGCAATTAGTGGATCTCAATAGGAGTCAAGGATAAAGTCCGGACGCCCTCCCCTCCATCTCTGAATTAGCTGCCACTCTCCCACTGCCGCCCAACTCCCCCATCATTCCTGACAAGGAACTTCCTCTTGTTTTTCATGACCCTGACCTGGAACCGACTATGCAGGACATTGACATTGACCCAGCTCCAGAAGACAAAATGGTATCAGAAATAAAGGCTGGCCTTCCTGAAGACTTTTCCAGGGAGGCAGAGGACGCCAACAGATGGCTCCTCTCGATGAACACATACTTCACCATCAACTACACTCTATTCTCTGACATAACAAAGTCCCTTACTTTCCTCAACAAGATTAGTAAGGGCCTGGGAAAGACTTTCGCAGAAGGATGGCTGATGAAGCTCGCAAACCCTTCTATTGACAGTGCAGAAACGACCTTTGACAAAATCAAAGAAGCTTTCGAGACCGCTTTCTCCCCCTATGACATAGCCGCCAAGGCTAGGATCGACCTTTCCAAACTCCATCAAAATGATGGAAAATACTGAAGGAACGTGGAGTAATGGGTTCACCACCTACACTTCACAATTCCAACTTCTCACCGAGAAGTCCGGTATCACTGACTAGCATACTCTTGTGGAATGGTTCATCCACAGCCTCAGTCCCAAGCTTGCAACAATAATTCTCTCGTGCGACAAGATCCCAAGGACTACAAGGAATGGATAAAGCAAGCTGGCCAGTTCTCTCAACAACTGAGGAGGATTGGAGATTTACGAAAAGGGGTGCCACACATACCAGCCCCCTCTTCTCGATTGCACAAAGACCCATACGTGATGGACTTAGATGCTGTACACCTGGCGCCGACTCAGCGTGCTGAGTATATGTGGAAGAACCAATGCTTCATTTGTCACAAGGTTGGCTGTAGGTCTACCAACCACTCTGGATCTGGAACCAACCGGACAACATATCCCCACCTGACCACATCTTCCAGATGCTCCACACATCCTTCTTACAAAGTTCTGCAACGACGGGCATGAACCACCACCACAATGAAGAAAGATGATGAACTCTTGGCTTACCTAGGAGGAATGGGTAGCACAGAGAAAGGCGCTGCAATTAACATCCTCAAAACTGCTTTCGGGAAGGGCAGCTCATCTGCAGATGAGGAGGAAGGCTACCAAGCCATGGCTGAGGTAAGAACGGCCACTTACCAAGAGTGCCAAAAGGAAGCAATCTGGGCAGCACCACAAGCCAGGGCTGTACAATCTGGACCATGGAACAATAGGTTTTCTGCTATTGTGCCAGTGGAGCTCTGGGACGCCACCTTAGAGGAAGTCCAGGATCATTATCCTGGCATGTACGCAGACGACGAAGTCCAATCAATGCTGGACATGGATGCAGCTACTCCCACAGGTCAAGGAATGGGGCTTGGACTGCAACCTTCCTTGCAAGAGACTATCATGAGAAACACAGTCAAACACGGAATCAGAGTGGCATGAGCAGTGAGCAAATGGGAAGATACTTGGAACCGACTGAGACAGAGTGAGAACCGACCCACCAAACCACATACATTGATCAATGGTTGCTGTGGATCTCACATACAGACTAGGTCTGGTTTCTGCAAGCAGGATTTTTGAAAGGCAGAAATAGGTCAACGTCATTCCCTGCCAATACCACTTCTTTTAGATGTGCTCCAGTGTTTGTGTCAGGTGGTTCTTCGCAATCCATATCTATTCCCGTCACCATCTACGCACCTGACCACACTGTGTTCAAAAGCATTGACACAAAAGCCCTTATCAACTCCAGGACAACAGGTTGCTTTATTGATTACACAACAGTAGTGGCATGTGACATCCCCACTACACAACTCAAGACTCCCCTGCAGGCAAGCAACATCAATGGAACTTCCAACAAAAATGACCTGATACAAAAACAGGCATTGGTGCTAATGCAGCTCAGAGAAACCACCAAACTCTGAGACTTCCTTGTTATTGACTGTGGCAAGGATGACATCATACTAGGATTGCCCTGGCTCCAGGACCGAAATCCAGAAATTAACTGGGAATCAGGAACAGTTCGCATCCATGATATGGAACCGACTGTACAGAAGTGCACACGCATACAAGAAGACAGAGCGGCTGTGGCCCACACTATCACTGTCTTCAATAGGAAATGTCAGATGAATAAACTTTGGCGGAGATGAGCTCTGTGGTGGGGCAATAACTTTGATCCAAAACGTGCAAATACGGTTCATCTGAAGATACCTGACGTGGAGCCAACCACACAGCAGGAGGGAATACCAGCGCTCATAGATTGTGAGGAGGATGATGAAGATGAGCCAACTGGACCCTCCATTAAGAAAACTACTATTTCAACTTCTCTGGCGCAAGGCACAGAGAAAACCAAGAAGGAACTCCCGCGGGACTTCCAAGAATTCGAGGACATCTTCCAATTGATGGATCAACTCAAGGGATCCCATTACTTCATGAAGATGGACATTCGCTAGGGCTATAATAATGTCCGGATCAAGACTAAAGACACCTGGAAGGTGGTGTTCATTACCCCCTTTGGCCACTTCAAGCCTCTCATCATGTTTTTTGGCCTTTGCAACAGTCCCGCAACTTTTCAGTCATTCATGGACTTTATATTTAAGGATATGGTAGTGGAAGGATGGTTGATCATCTACATGGATGATATGTTGATCCCTTCCAGGGATCTCAAGGAACATCATGACAGAACAAGGCGGGTTCTGGAATGGTTAAGAGAAAACCATCTCAGCCTCAAATTGGAAAAATGTACATTCAATGCATCCTCGGTTGAATTCCTAGGGATGGTCATCCAAGAGGGTATCATTGCGATGGACCCTACCAAGCTCTCGGCAATCGCTACCTGGGAACCACCTACGTTGGTTCACACAGTCCACTCATTTATAGAGTTCTGCAACTTTTACCACAAGTTTATTTCAAACTTCTCAGAAATTCCCAGGTCAATCTTGGATTTAACAAAGAAAGGGCAGCCGTGGTCCTGAACGCATGAGCAACAAAAGGCTTTCGACCTCCTCCATCAGGCCTTCACGTCTAGATCCATTTTGACAATGCCAGACAACATGAAACCATTTTTCGTCATGACAGACACTTCCCTTACTGCCACAGGGGGCATGCTGATGCAGAAGGATGCCAATGGCAACTTACATCCTTGTTGCTATATATCCTGAGCATTCTCACTGGCGGAATGCAACTACAACATTTATGACAGAGAACTTCTAGCAGTGATATGCGCACTAGAAGAATGGTGGCACTATCTCACCAGAACCAACTGGCCTGTCACTGTGCTCACAGACCACAAGAATCTGTACTACTTCAAGGACCCCAGGAAACTATCTTGGCAGCAAGCAGGATGGTTATTGACATTACAGGACTACAACCTCCTGTTCCAGCACGTACCCAGTGCCAACATGGGCCTGGTGGATGCTCTGTCATGGAAGGACGCCCTGGATACTTTGGTCGACAATACCAAAGTTACCCTACTTCTGGGAGAGCTTTTTTTGAAAAGGATCAACCTCAACCTCTGATGATTTCTTTGTCATTGACCAGCTGTGTAAGTTGCATGATGGTGCCTTGGGTATACCCTGCTCATCGGTGCATGACTGGCAATTCAATGAAGGTCTACTGTATTTTAAAGATTGGGCCTAGGTACCTGAAGCCCACCAGAATGACCTTCTCCACTCCATCCATGACTTGCCCATGGGTGGTCATGGCAGTTACTACTGAACCCTTAATGTGGTGCAATGTGACTATTGGTGGCTAGGACTAATGGCATTTGTCTGACGATTTGTTCAAGGATGTGCCATTTGCCAGGCCAACAAGGTCAATACTCATCCCACTGTCCCACTTCTCACTCCTCTTCCAGTTGCTTTCACTTGCCCCTTCTCCACACTTTCGGTCGATCTCATCACAGACTTGCTGCCATCCAATGGTTATGATTCAGTTATGGTTGTGGTCAACCATGGCCTTACAAAGGGGGTAATTTTCACCCCAACTTATAAGAGTGTGGATGCCTGTGGGGTCACACAGCTCTTCTTTGAGAAGACTTTCCCTCACTTCAGGCTATATGACAAGATCATCTCGGACTGTGGACTGCAGTTCGCCTTGGCCTTCACCCTGGAACTGGCTAGACTCTTGGATCATGATCCACTCCTCTCCTCCACATACCACCCACAAACGGACAGAGAAACGGAATGGGTCAATCACAAGTTAGAGACATACCTTCAGATCTTTTGCCGATGGGGGAGTATTGCCACAACTCCTCCATCCACTGTAACAGGAAAGACCCTGTTTTCATTAATGATGAGCTATGAGCCAAGGGCTTATCCCAATTTAGGCAAAATGACATTCCTCCCCGCCTTAGAAAAACAACTCAGAGACCTCGATGAGGCCCAACTAGAAGTGCATGCTGCCCACAAAAAAGTCCAATGCTACATGAAAGAACGTGTTACATCAAAATTCAAACCTTGGAAAGTCGGAGACAAGGTGTGGCTTGAGGGCCGCAATCTGAGACTCTGTTACCCCTCTCGCAAACTTGCACCATGCTGTGAAGGCTCATTTGAAATCTCACAGGTGATATCACCTGTATCATACAAACTCCGCTTGCCGCGCACATGGAAGATCCATAATGCCTTCCACACCTCCCTTCTCACCCCCTATAGGGAAACTGCAGAACATGGACCAAACTTTGTTCCACTTCCGCTGGACATAATTGATGGAGAAGAGGAATTTGAAATTGACCAAATCCTTGCCCACTGGGGCTCTGCTCGCCACCGCCATTACCTTGTCGCGTGGAAAGGCTACCCGTCTTCTGAGAACACCTGGGAACCTGAGTCCAATTTAGGACATGCTGTGGACCTCCTGAAGGGATACAAGGCCAGAGACCCCATCGCCTTTCCCTCATCCTAAGTCCCATCACCCATTTGCCACTGAGTTGAGCCACCACTCCACTACTTCATTGTCGCTACCACCATGTCTATGTTGTTTTCATTGATCCATGCACTCCCCCAGCAACTCCCCGTCCACATCCACAGACTCCCGGACTGCTGTCAATAAATTCTCTACACTTCTGTTCTTGAGAATCGTGCTGCTGCCCATGCAATCCCAGACCTTCCCACCTTCCGTGACTCATCAATACTCCAATCTTTGGGAGTCATCTTTTATTCATACACCACTGCTCACACAGTGCACGCCCAGATGGGGGGTTGCCTGTGTATGCCGCCGCCATGGGACAGGCCATCTACACCTCTAGAGCCCTCATTCTGGATGCCCTCCATGACCACAGATTTGAAGATGTCGTTCGCGGACTTCCCATCCCACTGTTCATGCACATTTTGCACCCACTCGTCCAGGCCTTACCAGCCAATCTATGGACATACTATCTTGATCCCAATCCCAATGCTTGGGACTCCAACCCTTGGGCCCATGATGTTCCACACCCCTGAAACACTCTCTGGGACGATGATTCCACGGTCACCCCAGACTCCCATTCCTCATCCTCCAACACTGCATCCCCAGAACCAGAGCCATTGCCTGTCCTACCTCCAGCAAATTCCACAACTTGCCCACCTCCCCAAAGTGGAAGTGTTGTCACTGCTGGAGGATCTAGCAGCAATCCTATTCCCAGACAACTCCCCCTCGCTTCCCTCCCCGCTGACCACCCTGATGTCTTACAATTCCTTGCAACTGTCTCTTTACTTGGATCTGGCACTCCTGAGCCTGAGCTCGACAGAGTCCATCCAGCCCGACCCCATCCAACCACTCCAACCCCCTCCGGTCATGCTAGTAATGTCCAATGGGGTGGTTGAAAGGTTTGCTTCAGGTTACCCAGCTCCGCAACACAAGCTGTGGGCCAATGTACTTCGGGAAATTGAGGAAAGCAGAGACAGGCAACTCCACTCCCCACCTCCGGTTGCTATGACAAGGTCTATGCTGCTACGCCCTCACCCTCACTGGGTTCCTCATCCAACCCCATCGACGTAGACCACTTCCCTTCTCCCCTCCTACCTCCTACACCCACTCGCCCTGCTCACATCAGCCTCACTCGTTGCTTCACCTGTGGCCAATGAGGGCATATCTGCAATGCCCTCATTACAAATGTCCTCTCTGCCGAAGCACCACCCCAGGACACATCCAGTAGGGTACAGTTAAATTGAGACTGAGGCCAAATTAACTGCTAGTTAACAGCAGTCTAGTTGGGTCTCTTAATCAACAACTGTAAACTACAGGTAATTAGCCCAATCCAAATCAATGCTAATTAGCTGTCTATTAGGTGTAAATTTGCAAAATGACAGTAAAAAAATGCCCATGCCCACTGCGCCATCAAGGATCCCATTTATCCCACTCCGAAGGTTATCAGGTAGGTAGTCACAGGACTTCGCATGCACAACGATCTGCTGTCAGTTTTGGGACCAAATCCAAATTTTATGACAACCCTTACTGGTAAGACAGTGGACAAGTTTCTGTGTCCCGGTGCCATCCTCAGCAGCACATCGGCAAGGTTTTGAGATCTTCAGAAGCAGTTAAAGAGTCCAGGCTCCACCTGACCATGTATCCGCATCTTCATCAGAGGAAATGTAGTCTGGATCATTGAAGATTTTGATAACCTTTGTCGTAGGCCTGTCTTCCTCATTCAGCTTTTTCTGTCACATTTCTGGTGCATTGACAGCCTTTTTTTCCCTTTAGCCTTGTCCAACAGTTTTGGCAGGGCACCACTAGGTGCTGGAGCGACCAGTGCATCAGCACCTGGCTCAGGACTTGGACTCCAAGTCAGAAGCTACAAGAAGTTTCAATTGGTCCAAGAGGTCCTCAAAAGCATGATACTGGTAATGGCACACACATACTGGTACATTTGCCTCCTCGTATACCCCCTTTGCTGATTCAATCAAGTCACTAACCCATTTTTTGAGAATGGTAGAACTTGGAAACTTGGTGAGATATTTGGCAAGGACATCAACAATGGAGCTAAGGCCAGGGCCACGTTCAGTAAGAACAATGGGTCCTTTGGCACAGCTGCCCAGTCAAACTTCAAGCTCCCTGTTCACAGCACCCTCCATACCAATATCTTCTTCCCATTCCAGATCAATGGCAAAGACATGGAACCTATAATTTGACTCAGTGAGGGAGCAATAGGGGAGGTGCCTCTCTGGTAGATTTTCGAGGTATAGACAAAGCAGATGAAGCAGTTCTGTGTCGGCGAGATCCATGATATGAGTTGTTACAGTTGTATGCTAGTTTGAAGGCAGTATACTGTAAATTGCAAACTCTGAACTAAGTGCGAAGCCACAACTTGATCCAGTTGATGTTGGGAACAGGTCACTGCTGTTTTGTGGCACTATTCACAACACCCTTGAGCTATAATCTGTGACTGTTTGCGACTCGTAGTACATTGTGGACTGTGTTTAGTAATTACCCTAATTAACTAAATTGAAGCCCACTCCAGGTGGGACCCCTGTAAATTAGTGCTGATTAGCAGTGCTAATTAACAGTGTGCTAAGCAGATTACCCTAATCAACCATACCCTAACATCCAGGCCTGGTGTCCCAGATGACGATGTCTTCTCTGTGGAGAATTGGGCCACACCGATGACCTTTGCCCCACTCGTCATAACCCATTCAACAATGTTGACCTCACGGACTACAAAGTCAATGAGGGGGATCAAAGCAGTTACATGTCTCACAGGTGCTTCAACCATATGAAGGGGGTAATGTTATGGTTTACGAAGGGGGTACCACTTTTTCTTGTTCACTTGTCCTCAGACTCATTCCCTTGCCATACGTGGCTGTATTTGTAGTGGAGTTGTCCTCCACATATGTACCAGATACGTTCTTCAATTCACTTCTCCTTTCGGTCTCACACAGCCTCCCACCTATACCATTTTTAGACTTCCGTTCTGTCTCTGTCACAGCCCCTTATTCAGACTTCATTGCTGTGACATAGCCTCTTTGTATTTTATTAGTACTGTGCACACATAGCTCTTGGACTGCGGATGCTGCGCATCCTTTATATATCCTTCATCTAGATTAGGGGCCTACTATATAAATACTCATCACTTCACTCCTGCCCAGCTAATTCTATGCAATACCAGCATTGTTTCTAGTCCACCACCTTCAAGTCCCAGAGAGCCTCTCAGGTACCTGTGGATAGAAGAGACCGCCTAGGCTTTGCATTGTCTCAAAGCTCGGCATAGTCCTTGGGTTGAACTCCTTGTCTATCCCTTGCACATTCTTCGCCCCATATCACAGCACACTATGTTAACACTATGCTGTGCATTACACCTACCCCTTGTACCATAGTCTCTGTTTTACCCTGGGATTAGACTGGCAACTCTCTCTCCTCACAAAAAGCCAATCACTAAAAACAAAACAACAGACATTATGATACAGAGACTCAACTGGTACAAAAACACAAACACAAACACACTCGTAAAAAGACCTCTTTCTCCTCTCATTCTCGTGTCTCTCATGTAGACGAACACCAGACTCACTTCACTTCTACTGCGCCTGTTGACATAGACCGCCCAGCGATAGAAGACTGCCATTAGACCAAGGTCACACCGGTAGGCATAGATGTGAACAGTAGATCAATGAAGCAAAGTTGACCAATTTGTTTACATAAACAGACTATACTATGGGTACATGGACTACGACTACACATGACGCATGGACTTACACCTCCAGTTCTTCCAGCTCCAGAATGACCTCACTCATCTCAGCCAACACCTCGTCCTGTTCCACCTCCACCACCTTGAGGTTTGCCCGGATTTGAACCATGCGTGAGTGGAGCACGTTGAGCCAGCGAGTGAGTTGGTTTCGCTGTTTTTGGACTGGAGCCCAACCGCCAGTCATCTTCTTCACTGGTGCCTTCCCCTTTGCCTTAGCCTTGATGGGCATTTCCTCCTCCTCCTTGTCACTGTCCAGACTAATGGGCATTGCCACCCTCTTGCTGGGGCCGGCTGTAACACACAGTGTAGTGTTAACATAGTGTGCTGCGGAACTGGGCGAAGAACGTGCGAGGAATGGACGAGGAGTGTAACTCAAATATAGGCCAAGCTTCAAGACAATGTGAAGCCTAGGCGGGTCTCTTCTATCCACAGGTACCTGAGAGGGAATTACAGGAGAGAAGCGACAAGTATTTATGCGGTAGGCCCCTAATCTAGATAAAGGATATAAGTGGATGCACAGCATCCACAGTCCAAAGGCTATGTGTGCACAGTAAGGCGCAGTCACAAGGTGATGAGTGCGCAGCACGAATCAATGAAATATAAAGGAGACTATGCCACAGCCATGAAGTCTGAATAAGGGACTGTGGCGGAGACGGAACAGAAGTCTATATAAGGTATAGGCAGGGTGCCATGTAAGACAGAAGGAGAGAGAGAGATTGAGAGACATATCTGGTAGTACATGTGGAGGACAACTCCACTACGAATACAGCTGCATACGGCGAGAGAATGAGTCTGGGGACGAGTGAATGAGAAGAAGTAAGGAAAAAGTGGTACCCCCTTCGTAGACTGTAACACTGGCCTTCACTGCAGCCCAGACCAGTCTTCCCCCTAGATTACTGTTAGCATGACCTTCATGACACAGCACAAGCACTTACCACTCGTAGCATTGAGGACCACCGCCACAGATGCCTTCTTCTGGAGGGCATGTCATCCAGCAGCCCAGCTGCATCTCACCTTCAGGCAGTTGCACTGGATGCACATGATGCCGGAGCCCTTTGTACACTAATTGGCTAGGCCAGCCCTCTTGCAGCTGTTGCATGCCTTGTCAATGGAAGGAGGCTGGGCCTTAGCCATTTTCCCCATCACAGTCTTCTTCCACTGCATAGACCCTTCCTCTTCCTCATTGCTGCTGTTGTCTGACCACCCATGCTGCGTTACGGTTAGAGCAGACCATTACTGAGCAGACCTACCATGCACCTTGACACCTGACAACACCACTGAGGCCACTTCTGACAAAGCCATCGCCTTCTTGGGTCCTGGCACTACGCTCAGCACCACCCCCTCAACCTCCATCTCGGATGTCATCACAGCTGTCTCTGTGGTTGTCTGCATTGCTGGCTGTGTAGTGTTGGGTGCCACATCCTCCTTGGTCGTTGTCGTTGACTTCTGGCATTCAAGCCAGTCTGCTTGCAAGTGTTCAGCCTCCATGATTTCTGTCATCTCATCGTTCTCGAGTTCCATATCAACATAGGACTTCTTGGCATCCTTCCTGACGGCCTCCCATTCATCCTGACATGGATCATGTTCATGTTAGTAGAGACTATGAGGAAAAGAATGTGCTACGCACCAGTGCCTGCCCGAACTCTGCTACCCACATCCCCATCTCCTCTTGAAGATTCTCCCAGTCTTTAGGTGCACACTTGGCCACGGCCCGCACACGATTGGTGGCAGCAGCAAATTTCTTGCATAGTTCGCAATGGTGTATCACGCTGATGTCTTGCATGGCTTGAAACTGGTTGACACAGCTGGTGAATTGAGACATAGTGGTTGTGGAATAGTGATAGATAGTAGAAGGAGAAAGACAGGAGATGAATGAACTTGACGGATCAAAAAGTCCACCCTGCTTTCAAACTCTGCTTCTCAGTCAGCAGTCCACCGCGTCTGACTGGAGACAGTTAGTATTCAAGTCCCCCTTGGATGTAGAAACTGGTGTGTCTCTACAGTTGTATCTCTCACTTTCCATACATTTCATCATCACTTACCTTGTCTACTACCTATACCACCACTTACCGTCGATGACCGGTGCTACTCTGTTAGACCAGTACCACCAGTCTACCACTGGTCTACCATGGACTACAACTGTCATACCGTTTGTACTGTCCCATTGTCTTTACCCCACTTGGGCTATATTCCTCACTCATACTTGTATTACCACCAACCCTATGGGTCGGCCTTTCTTTCATTTCAGTTCCTTGATTGTAGCTAGGGTCCAGGTATGCCTGGACTATAAAGTTTGTATCTATTGGAATTTGAAACAGCTTCTGTTTGGCTCACAACTATCATCACTATCACAATCTACCGTCACCACCAACCGTTTACTGTCTTAATGTCCTCTGACTTGTTAACCAATGTCCTCACACCTTTATATCTCTTCACCATTGTCTCTACCAGTCTAACTACTTGGTCTACTCTCCAACAACCGGTCTTCGACTGGACTGTTGAGCTGTTCTCTCCAGACTTCTTTGCCTATTGTCCCCCACTTTCTCAGAATCCCCCTTCTCTCACACTAACCCAGTAGGACTTGTTCTACCACACGGACTAGCAGCTTTACATCAGTCCAGCTTCCAATTGTTTTCAACACATCTAAAAAGAGGGAACTTTTCTTCAATGACTGAATAAAGATACTGATGTGCTGATGGATCCATGCGCCCCATTGTTCCTCCAGCGCACTTTGTGTTGACAAGTCCAGCAAAGCCACTGCGAAGCATACTATGAATCTCTTCACCCCATTCCTTGGATACAAGCTGTCCATCTTCTTCCTCAAGGTAGGGCTCTATCCTGGCGTCAACAGTTGGCCTTCAGCAGTGTTGAGGAATCTCTCATATTCCTGGTGTGTCCAAAACTTGATGTGAGGGTGAGAGGCTCTTAAAGGGCAGTTGGGTAAAGCCGGGTCGATAGCTGGAGCACTTTGGTGAACTGGAGCACCTCAGTTCAACACATTCCTAGATATAGTGTAGTAGGGTTAGTAAGCATTAGATAATGATTGTGTACCTGAGTGTGTCACGCTCAACAGTAGCCTCAGCGAGCTGGATCTTGATCTTGTTGATGTATTCACAGGCACACATATACTCCATATGCAAGCTTTGTGGACTGTGCATGATCTGCTTACCACAGGATGCTATCCACAAAATACCTGTGTTTAATTAGCTTGTCACACACCATTGGTAGATAGGGACTCGGAAACCCAGTACTAGCTGGTGGCAGTAGTGGCAGTAGTGGTAGTTCTGAAGTAGCCATTGATGCAGGTGGCTGTGAGGGTTCTCGAACTGAAGAAAATGAAGGTGAGGAGGACAGAGAAGATGAGGAAATTTGAGTTCACATGTCTGTAGAATGAAATGTCCAATGTGGTGTATATTCAAGAAAGAGGATGGTGGGGGGAACAAAGATAGAGATTATTGTTGAGATAATCTTGGCATGTAATAATCTCATATTAGCTTCTGATGACACTGCTTTTTTAGCCTTCTCCATCATGTTGTCTCCTGGTCACATCTCCCGCACCTCAGGAAACTGTTACAATTCATTCTCTTTTTCCTCTTGACATGTACCAATACCAATCTCTTTATCTCCTTGGACTTACCTTCCTTTTACTTACAATGACTCATTCTCATTCTTCCTTATTCCATTGGTGTTCCACCAACTTCCATTTGCTTAGTCATTGTTCCTTCCATTGGTTTCTACTCTTTTCTATGCCTCCCCTAAAGGCTTACATATCCAACATATATAAGCCATAGACACAACTCAAGCATCTCCTCATGCTTGAGCTCCTTTTTATTTCCTTACCTTGTCAATTGATTGCTCTTGCCTCCACTTGAAACCGCTGGTCTAAAGCCCAGTACTTTCAAACTGTTGTGAAAGTCTCACAAGTACCTTGACCCCTTGAATCCCTTTGATTCTACAAGTCCTTGTCATACTTAAGACTTAATGCTATTCTCATTCCTTGTTTAATAAAGGCTACACTTGTTCCTACCTGGACCAAGTGTAACAGAAACTTTATCCAAATTGCAGTTCCCCTCAAGCACAGTGAAGAAACATACCATTTTACATGCAATCCAGATTTTCCAGGTCCAACGATGAGTTTCTTTTATCTATACCAAGAAAACTGATGTGTGTGTTTTACAGATGATTGAGATTGTTTCATTCTGTGTACGTGGAACTCAAAACATGTCGACGGCACATACAAGTGCCCCAAAGACTCCCGTCATCATGAATCCCAACCCAATCCCAATTCCAGGTTCCTTTAAGACTTGGAACATCCCGAGGAAAGAAGAACTTATCCATAGAGGACTCTTGGGCTGCAAGACTCAGAACTCTCCCAAGAAACAAGAGCCTAGCACCCTTTCAGCGGGCCCACTCATCTTCATTAACAAAGGGAAAAGTGTGCACTTGAATATGGTGTGTACATAATCTTAACAACTAAATTGCAACTGAATGAATGCACTAACAGACTGTAGCCTAACTGAGTCTGATGATGATGAATTCCCTCCACCAAAATCAGTGCTTCAGTGTCTGTCACTGATGACAAGGTAAGTCTGTATACATGGCACATATATCCACTAAAACTTGCTTCAAACAGGAGAATCTTGTCAAGAAGCAGTTGTTCAAATACAAGAAGCCCACCGCTACCTGGAGCTGGCTCAACAAGTAGGTAGAAGATGCTGTCGGACTCGAGGAGCATTGTATGATAGTGCACAATGGCAGACATGGCTCATAACACTGTACTTTCTGTCCAAAGAATATATTCATGCTACTCTTCTATGTCATCTACATCAATCTCAACATCGTGCTCTGAAAAACTGAGAAACAGCTAGACTGGGTCACTCCATCGCAAAGTGAGACTCCTCAACCTCCTGGTTACCATCACTTCTGTATGGTACCATTGCTACAACACTGATAATATCACGTACATTGACAACCAAGATAGCTTTTGTTGTATGACAAATAGACACAGTCATGTGTGAAGAGTGGAGTGTATCTTGATCTGGTGGAGAGAAGGGCCGAACAAGTGTGACATCTACAAATCTTGCCTTGTCATCTTCATTTTCTCGCAATGCCAACCTTGTATAGTAAACGACCTCACCAAACATAATAGTATTGATTAGGGAAAACTAGTAACATCATGAATACAAAGGTAGTGGACAGGTGGCAGAAACATACCTTGATTATGTGAGATACATGTAACTTGTCCAAAGACTTAAGCTTCTCCTGCCATGCACTGCAAGCAATTTGGCCATTGGGTAACTGAAGATGTGCCCAGCACCTTATACAAGGAATGGGTCTAGCTGGGCATTGAAGATAAGTAAGGATTGCTGTGATAGTATTATGAGATGGAATGACAGGTTCTTTATCACATTTGTGGAGGAGAGCATATTCATCGCTGAGGTCAAGTGCAGTGGTGGGGAGGTTCGCCTTCAAGTCAGCAAGTTCTGGGACTACTGCAAGAAGAGCATTTACACATGTACAGTGAACACCCTCATTTGCAAAGTTGACAAGATAGTTGGATGGTTGGCATATCTCCTGTTTGATGTTTCCAATTGTATGCTCAACAGTCCACTGTGCTGTACAGATACTTGGGCCTTTTTGGAAAGTTTCGGGTGCAAGATGGAGGATTTGATGTATGCATGGTTGAATAAAGTGAAGTTAGTCGTTGCAGCATTGATAATAAAGCTCTTCAAACTCTTTCTTCCAGGAAGCAAGAAGGATCCAGGCTTGAAGGACTCTTCATTCTTGATCGAATGTTGAGCCATCATCTAGAATCCTTGAACAAGTTTACAGAAGTTCTTCTAATGCTGCTGGGGTAGAAGATGCAACAGAAGTGCTGGAGCAAGACCGAATGTGTAGAGATGAAACTTTCAAGTTTTGTAATTCATGTTGATCTTCTCAGCAATGTTGCGAGGCTTGGTATCAAATGACCTGGGTTGCTGAGAAGATCAACATGGATTACAAAACTTGGGAGTTTCATCTCTACACATTCGGTCTTGCTCCAGCACTTCTGTTGCATCTTCTACCTTAGCAGCATTAGAAGAACTTCTGTAAATTTGTTCAAGGATTCTAGATTATATAGGAACCAGCCTGCTCAACTGCATGCCTGTGTACCTGCCACATGGCCTCATCTTGTACAACAGCCCACATCAGCAAACCTACATTTTTTTCAGGGTGAGTTAGATAAGTGACAGGACTGACAGCCCTGAATAGACTAATCAATGATAGATTGACTGAACTGACTGAACTGATTTACTAACAAGCTGATAGGCTAATATATTGAATGAACTGGTTGACTGACCAACTGATGTGACTGACAGAAATGACTCACTGCTCAGCTGATGGCCTAATTGACTGGATCGGCTCATTGACTGACAAGCTGACTGACTGATAGATTGACATGAGTGACTGACTGGTTGACTGACTGACTGATGGGATGATAAGACTGACAAGACTAACAAGATGATCAATTGACTGACTGACTGGACTGACTGGACTGATATCACTGGTTGACTGACAAGCTGATATGCTGATAGCTCTGAGAATGCTGATAGTGATGAATTACTTATGAATGATAGCACTGATAGCATGCTGTCAGTCATGTCAGCCAACTCAGACAGGTCATTTATTTTGATAACTCAGAAAAAATGTAGGTTTGCTGATGTCTGCATCCAATTGTACTGGGGGACACAATCTTGATGGTGGTGCTAATCTTGTTCTTCGTCTGATGGTACTGGAGGGCTGTGGGCACTGTCTTGAGGTCCTGGATTGTGGGGCTGTTGAAAAGGCTCTTTAAGAGGACCCTGTTCCTGAACGGACTCTGGAAAAGATGGGAAATAAAGCGGAGGCAAAGAGAACCATTAAGGGAATAAAGGGGATGGGATGGGATGGAAGGTGGGGTTGTATTTTGTTTGGATTGTTCAGGCTAGCATACTCACGTCACGACTAAGAGAAACATAAAGAGAGTGAACTACATACTCTGGGGATGGCAACTTCTTTCTGGTGTGCACATTTTCTCTTCCCAGCCTGGTGCTGATATTGAGGAGCTTCTTATGTAAGCTCTCTTTGACAATAGTTTTTCAGTAGCAGCACAATGTGTGCTTCGGGAGCAATTGTCTCTCTCACTACTGGGACCCACTTCATCACTTTGCATAGAAGTCCAGAGTCCTAGTTGACTTTGTGCCAGTGCAGCTTCAAAAGACAAGTTTTCAACAGCTTTGATCTTGACCTATTCCACCTCACTGGCTTCTTTCAAGTGTCGATATAACATTGACTTTGATGATTGGATGGTCGGTTTGCCATTGCAGTATTTGAGACATGTGTATACAGATCCATGTTCAGTTAGGGTTGGACGAGGTCGACGGTCCTGGATCCATACTAGTGGAGTTGAGAGAGATGAATGTGCTGAAAAGATCAGAAAATGAGAAGCACATACCAATCAGTGCATGTGAGTGTGCATGATCTGGTGTAATGGGAGTGATGCTTGTGTGTGTGGTGCACACAAAACATTGATCAAGATGTTGATGTAACATGGAAAGGGACATGATATCAAGCTGCCATTACTACATTAATCGCACTATCAATATGTCCCATTGCATCATATGTATGGAAATTCCAGTTTTGATAATATGAAATATTACCTAGTCATATGGGAGTACATATGGCCCTACTGGGTCATACCCAGTTTTCACTGGGGGTCACATCCAATCAGACAATAATGGTGGTGAAGAAGCTCACACTCCTCTGATGTCCCCACCTCAAACCCCACCACTGCATTTCACCTCTCAGCCTTGCCCCCCTTGTCATCCACTGCAGCCACAATGGACACTGGCACTACAGGCACCACCACAGCTTGAGAATCATCCGAGTTCAAGTCCCACTCTGACTTGTAATCCAACTCAGCCAAATAGATTTCAAGCCCATGGCCGAGGAGTATGTGAACAGGGTCAGTGTTCTCTGGACCCCACAGATCATCCTGGGATCAACCGTGAATCTTGCTTGGTGATGGTCATCAAGCCCACAAGTCCTACTGCCCTAGCGATGAGATGGTAACAACTGTGTCCTGTCCTGTGTTTCGTGGTTGATGCCAATATCATTATTGTAGGTTAAGACTGACTATGATATACTTCAACAACACTATGTGGTCAACTGCCAGCACAGGTCTCCCTCTCTGACATATCTTGATGGTGTCCACCATGATTTGATGAGCATTCAGACTTGGCCCTCATCTAAGAGGATGCATCATCTCCAGTTTCCAGAGGCAAACTGTGGTACACCAAGTCTGGCCAGGGCAGGGTGTCGCCAAGGCAAGGATTTAAAGAACCCCAAGGGCAGTAAGCATTCTAAGCCATGCACAATCAGCTTCTTCCCTCTACTCTGGAAAAATTACTGGACTTTGCCAAGGCACGAATGCAACTGTTTGTTGTCATGAACATACCATTCCTTCAGATTGAATCTGCCCTTGATAATGAATGTTCTGAAGTACTATTTGAAACCATTGCATATTATGAGGACAATCAATTATCCATTGAGGTTGAAGGTGGTAAGTTATCCTGTCGCAACTACTATTTGCTGTGTTCTGTCTCACTTCATTGCAAAGATTATTATTGGAAGTACAAGAGGGACATGGCATGTATGGTGAGTGTTTTGAAGTGCAAGAATTCTATCCTAATGTTCACCAGCTCTTTAATGACACTCAGACATTCCATAGTAAAGTTAAGAAGATTGCTTCACGACTCGTCCCGGTGCTGTATAGTAGTCAGTCAGTATGGGGTGCTATCTCTGAGGAACAAGCAGATAGAAAATGGATGCAAGTCTGACTCATCCCAGGGGTTCCTAGAGGTAGTTGTATAGGTGGAAGGTGTAACCAAGACGTGTCAAGTAGTGGATGTAGATGTCCAAAGGTAATCTGGACAGAAACAGAAACAGATAGATAATGGAAACAGATATCCATGCCTCGGACAGCCGACGGATACAGATGGAAGGTTTGGACAATGTATGACAATGACTAATGAGACCTTTGTTAAGAAGAGAATCAGAATCAGACAAAGAACCACATGAAAGGGAGATATATTTGTAGCTAGTACAAAGATTTTTATAGTCCAGGGCATGCCCCAGACTGTATCTGAAAACCTAACAGAGAATGATGACAGGTGGAGTCTGTACCTATGAAAACTTCTAGATTCAAGGGGGAAATCACAGGCAGTGTCAGAAAATACTATGCCATTGTCAGCACGAGGGAGATAAGAAGGGATCTGTCATCCCTGCATCAGACAACGACTCCAGGTCATCTGATCCTATCTGGTGGTATGTACAATCGCAACACTGTCTCTAAAGAGTTATAGTTGTCTCTAGGATATATAAAAAGAGATAGATGACGAGAAAGGAATGCATCTGTGTCATGAACATTGAGTGCAATCAACAATCCGAGTATGAATAAACATGGATAGATATGGAAAGGTAAACACAGACCTTGGATGACACTTGGATGAACACAGAAACGAGCGGACGACTTGATGGCCACGTGATAGTGATGGTCTCATATCTGGAAAATGTGAAAAGAGGGGATACAACCATAGAGGGTGTCCAGCTGTTACAGTGTACTATGACATTTCCCCCCCATCAACTGCCCAAACAAGTGCTGAGTGTTTACAAGGTGTCAAGGACAAAGCAATTGAGTGTCTCAAGAAGTCAAAGTACTTGCATGGTGAGTGAGATGCATTGATAATTATTTTCTGTACCTCCTTCCATGGACTAGTAATGATTAAAGTCATAGGGAAGAGCAAGCAATTTTGTACACCCAGCTCTGAAACATATTTGCCTTGCTACTTTCTATAGCAGCTCTACAAAGGCTCTTTGTCAATTTCCAGAGTTTCAAGAATCTGTGCCTGGTGAGGCTGTTGTTTTCATTGGCGCTACTATTGTAAACTATCCACATCTTGAATCACACTTGGATCTGACGATTTCAATGCAGATCCATGGTGTTTTAAGTACTTATCAGAACCATGGCTTTGACAATGGAGAACAGTTGAACATTGATGTCCTCAAAAGCAAGTATTGGAAGAGTGTCACAAAGATACAGCAAGTGATGCCAGACAAGTACCATGGTGCTAAGTGTGAAGCTGCTGTTTCTGACTGGGCTTGCACCAGAATGTAAGTGATCACTGTTCAAATCCACCTGGATACTAATGCCTCAACAAGAATCGGGTATGCCTCCAAGGCCCATACCATGGCTAATGATGACAACAAATTCAAGATTGATTTAGACTAGATGTATCTACTGTTTTGAATGTTTTCACAATGATATATGATTTATCTGCTATGCATGGATCTGAGAAATGGACAGTATGACTGTGTGTTGATTGACAGTGTCATGGACACTGTATGGTGTAAAACTGCTAGTCCACCCGGTAGGACAAGTTCTATTGGGTTAGCGTGTGAGAAAAGGGACTCTGAGAAAGTTGGGAGACAGGTGAGAAGAAAACTGGCGAGGACAACTCAGTAGTCCAGTTGAAGTCTGGTCTTTGGGGAGTTGTCCAAGCAGTTAGACCGGTAGACTGGTCAACAGTAGATATGATGGTGAAGAGAGACAAAGTGTTAAGGCATTGAACAATGAGCAGAAAGACATTAAGACAGTAGACAGTAGACACTGACGGTGATGATAGTTGTGAGTCAAACAGAAGCTATTTCAAATTCCAATTGATACAAACTTTATAGTCCAGGTATACCCAGACCCTAGCTATAATCAAGGAATTGAAATGGAAGAAAGACCAACCCATAGGGTTGGTGGTAATACAAGTATGTAAGTGAGGAATATAGCCCAAGTGGGGTAAAGATGACAGGATAGTACAAACGGTATGACGGTCATAGTCTGAGGTAGACTGGTGGTAGACTGGTGGTACCGGTCTAATGGAGTAGCACCAGTTGTCGACAGTAAGTGACAGTATAGGTAGTGGACAAGGTAAGTGACGATGGAAGGTGTGAAAGTGAGAGATATGACCATAGAGACACACCAGTCTCTACATGTGAGGAGGACTTGAATACTGACTGTCCCCAGTCAGATGTGGTGGACTGCTGACTAAGTGGTGGAGTTTGAAAGTGGAGTGGACTTTTGACATGTCAAGTCCAATTGTCTCCTGTCTTTCTTCCTCCACTACACACCATCTTTCACAACTCTACTATGTCTCAATTCACAAGCTGTGTTGATTGGTTCCAAGCCATGCAAGATGTTGGCGCGATACACTGTTGTGAACTACGCAAGAAGTTTGCCGCTGCCACCGACTGTGTGCAGGCCATAGCCAAGTGCACACCTGAAGACCAGAAGAACCTCCAAAAGGATATGGGGGCATGGGTAGCAGAGTTCAGATAGGTGCTGGTACATGGCACGTTCATCTCTTCATAGTAGCTACTGACACGAATGTGATCTATGTCAGAATGAATGGGAAGCTGTCAGGAAGGATGCTGAGGCATCCTATGTTGACATGGAACTCAACGATGACATGACAGATGAGATCATGGAAGCTGAGTAATCTCAGGCAGACTGGCTCGAACACCAGAAGCCATCAACCGTGCCCAAGGAAGCTGTGGCACCAGACACCACTTAAGCAGCTATGCAGGCAGCCAAAATGGAGGTTGAGGAGGTGGTACTGAGTGTGGTGGCAGGACCAGAGAAGGCAGCAGCTTTGTTAGAAGTGGCCACTGTTGTGTCTTCAGGCGTAAAGGTATGTGTTGGTAGATTCTCCTGTTACTGCAACTAACCATGTCTCAGCGGAGTCATTCAGGTGACAGCTTCCACAAAGAAGAGGAGAGGACAACTCAGCGGAAGAAGACTGATACTGGTTGAATGTCAGAGTCCCAGCCAGCTCCCAAGTCGAATGTGTGTGACAGCTGCAACATCAGCAAACCTACATTTTTTCTGAGTTATCAAAATTGATTAGCTTGCTGAGCTGTCTGACTTGACTGACAGCATGCTATCAGTGCTATCATTCATAAGTAATTCATTGCTATTAGTATTTCCAGAGCTATCGGCTTGTCAATTCACCAGTGTTATCAGTCCTATCAGTCTAGCCAGTCAATCAATTAATCATCTGGTCAGTCTTGTCAGTCTTGTCATCCCATCAGTCAGTCAGTCAACCAGTCAACCAGTCATGTCAGTCAATCAGCCAAGTCAGCCCATCAGCTCATTAGCTGATCAGTTAGTTATCTCTGTCAGTCACATCAGTTGGTCAGTTGGTCAGTCAGTCAGGTGTGTCAGGTTTGTCAATTTGTCAGCTAGATAGTTAGTTAGTCAACCAGTCCATTCAATAAATTAGCTTATCAGCTTGTCAGTAAATCAGTTCAGTCAGTCAGGCCAATCTATCATCGATTAGGCCATTCATACCTATCAGTTTTGTCATTGATTTCAATGACCCAGAAAAAATGTAGGTTTGCTGATGAAGAGAGCTGGGCTTGCCAATCAATGCACAAACAGGTCTGGGATTGCTTGTGTCCACTGCAACTGCCTGAAGGCAAGGTGCAGCTGGGCAGCTGGTTGACACACTCCATGGAAGAAGGGCACTGTGGTGGTAGTGCTGGAGGCAATGACTGGAGGGAGACTGGTCCAGGCTGCAGCAAGAGGGCAGTGATGCCCATCAGCTTGGACAGCAATGAGGAGGAGGAGGAGGAGGAAACTCCCATCAAGGCAAAGGCCAAGGGGAAAGCACTGGTGAAGAAGATGACTGGCAGTTGGACTCTGGTCCAAAAACAATGCAACCAACTCACTCGCCAACTCAACACCCTCCACTCACAGATGTTCCAGATCCAGGCCAACCTCAAAGCATTGGAAGTGGAGCAGGATGAGGTGCTGGCTGAGGTGAGTGAGGTGGTTCTGGAGCTGGAGGAGCTGGACATGTAAATCCATGGGTCATCTGTAGCAGTAGTCTGTGTACCCATAGTGTAGTCTGTTTGTGTAAACAATTCTGTCCAGTTGAGAATGGAGTGAATGAAAAAGAAAAGCAAAGAAAGGAGAAAGAGAGTAAGGCATGTGGGAAACTATTTCGTTGTGTGCATTACCGCTCAACTTTGCTTCATCAATCTACTGTTCACATCTATGCCTACCAGTGTGACCTCAGTCTAATGGTGGTCTTCTATCACTGGACAGTCTATGTCAACAGGTGCAGTGTCTCAAGACGCGGTAGAAGTGAAGTGAGTCCAGTGCTTGTCTACATGAGAGACACGAGAATGAGAGAAGAAAGAGGTCTTTTTATGAGTGTTTTTTTTTGTGTTTTTGTACTGGTTGAGTCTCTGTGTCGTAATGTCTGTTGTTTTGTTTTTAGTATTGGCTTTTGTGAGGAGAGAGAGTCACTGGTCTAATCCCAGGGTAAAACAGAGGCTATGGTATGGAGGGTAGGTAACTGGATTAGTTGAAGTCGACCTCCTCCAAGTCTGACATTTCTTTGTTGTTGAGTTCTTCAACATCTGACCTGGTGAGCTTGTCCAAATCAGAGTCATCTAGACCAGTAAGGTCAGTCATGGGAATGTCAGAGTGAATGTGCGGATAGTAGGGAACAAGATGAAATCCTGTATATTGCAGTCTCGAGACTGCACCATCCAACTTGGCCAGGATGTACAATCCTCCAGTAGTCTGGCAAAGAACCACCATTGGACTGATAAACCATGGCTTTGTCTTTTGGTTCAACTCTTTTTTGATGTGTGAGTTTCAGACTAAGACTAGACTCCTGGGGCAGAAGTCAAAGTCCTTGATCCAGCTCTTGAATGCTGCCTCAAAATGTTTGATAGACTTGAACTGAGCCTTGAGCACTTCCAAGCAATCAGTCCAGAGGGAGAGCGTGAGTCAGTGTCTAGTGGGGGCACAAGGAAAGTAGCCTCTACCAGGTCAAATGGAAAAAGGGGCTTGACACCGTGAACCATGAAGTAGGGAGACAAACCGGTCGAGTGGAGTACCATTACATGCTCGGCCCAAAAGACCAAGTGAGTGGCAGTACACCAGCATGCTCCCCCCCATGGGTTGTTTTAACAATGGCCTCCCAGACATCATAATGATGCTGTTTGATGATACTGTTGGCTTGGGAGTTGTAGGGGGAGATGCAGATGTGTTGAATTCCATACTGGTCGGTGAGGGGTTCTACAGCTTGGACGAAAGCAGGTCCATTGTCAGTAATGATCTTGGATAGAAGTCTCCATCGACAGAGAATGTCCTTGAAAATGAAAGAGGTAAGAAAGGTGGCATTTTCTGAATGCAGTATGTACCATTCCAGGTAAGCAGACAGAGCACAGTGGGCCTGGACGATATACCAATAACCACCAGACCAGGGCGTCAGCATGGTGTCTATGTGGGCCTTAGGAAATAGTCTGCCTATCACCAGTACTGTGACGGTCGGCAGTATATGGAAGCGGTTGATCTGCCAGGCTTGACATTTGTGGCAGGTTCTGATGAACCATTTGATGTCATTGACCAACATCAGCCACCAGAAGTGCAACAAAAGCCTGGTCCAGACTGTAAAGGCATCTTTGTGCCCAAGGTCATTGTGAGCCTTCTTAATCAGTCCATACCAGCGCTGCTCTGGTATAACTAGCTGATGATGTCTGTGCGGCTTGCATCACCACAAGGAATTGTTCAGGATGAAGAATTTGGTGGCAGAATTGATGAAGGTTTGGAATTCTGAATCAGAGAGGTTAGAGGGATGCTTATGAGTTTTGAGAAAACCATGGATCAAAGCAATCTGGGCATTGCATGCGATGACCTTAGCAGACTGGGGAATAGGGGGTGAGACCGGTGTGTGAGCTGGTGGCTCATCAGCGGTCAATGAAAATTGAGAAAGGTAGGTAAGGGTGAATGTGGTGTGGCTGTTAGGTGCAATAATGTCATAGTCCAATGAAGGTAGAAGCAGCTTGCCATAAGAAGTGTATGCAGAGACAATAATGGGATTGGCAAAAGGGGGACTTCTATCATTAAGCAAGGAAGGTAATGCAAAAAGAATAGGACTCATCCAGTCATTCGTCAACATCAGGTGGATCATCATTGGAAGGAGGATAGCAGGATAGACCTGTTGCAATAGCGGGAATCCGGTGTTGCCACACAGGATCCCTAGGAACTGGTCTAGAGTACTTACCTTTGGGACAGAGTAGATTCTCAGAGATGATAGCAGTTGCAGATCAAGAGAGATTATATTATATTCAGACTCAGCTGAATCTTATATACACTTTGTAATGCTTACTTAATATAAGGTCATGTGACTGTTGGTACGTGTCCTTTCAACAAGACCATCTGGGCTGGTGTGTTTAGAAGCCAGGATGTGACAAAGTTCAAAATGAAATAGAAGTATGCCAGTGATCCACTAGTTGATGGTTGCGTTCGGCTGGAGGTCAGGGTTATTTATCATACCCTTCACATACTTGGCATCCATCTTGACAATGAGATCAGGGACACTGAAGATGAATACACAAACCGACCGGAGTGCCCAGAACAGTCTGTATAGTTTGAGCTTGACCTGTAAATAGCAGCTCTCAATGCTCATGAGGCTAATGGAACAGAACCAGTTTGGATAGCATTTGACATCCTCGCCTTCTTGTGATAGAATGAAACTGACAGCAATAAGGGAAGTGTCCACGGCAAGGACTACCTCACGACTGGACTCGTAGTCCAATCGCCAGAGTACAGGAGACCAGACAATCTCGTCCTTAAGACGGATCATTGTGGTTCACTAGGCACCCCATTCGAAGGGGACACCCTTGCATGTCAATTTGACAAGAGGTCAAGAGGTAGCAGCAAACTCACGGATGAAAATATGAATGACACTGCAGGTCCTAAGGAACCCATGGACTTGCATGAGGATCTTGCATTCTGGCCAATCATGGATCTTCTGTACTTTATCCTCATGGGTGACTCGACCTTCTAATGTGCACTTGTGCCTGACTATGGTGGTGTCAGGGGTGGCAAGGACAAACTTCTTGGCCAAGATCATTGTGTTGACATTCTGCAGGCATTGAAGGATCCTATGGGTAATGGTCAGGTGATTTCAGATGAATTCACATATGCCCAGGTCCTCCAGAATGGTCTCAAAAGAGCCATCCAGTCCTTGAAACCGGGTCCTTTCGGTTTTGACTGGTAAGTCATTGATGAACGGCATTGTGTGATGAGGGATTTTGTCCTGTAAAATGAAGACCATATCGGCTTGGTAAATTTGGACGGTGTTAGTATGTCCCATAGGAAGAGTGGTGAGACAATGGGATCCAAGTGGACTATTGAAGGTTGTTATGTCCTGGGAGTCTGGGTGCAACGGGCACTGGTCATAACCTGCGAACAGATCCATCATACCATAGACCATGTATCCACCAAATGACTCGGCAAGGTGCTCGACGAATTGGGGAACAGAGGAGTTTTGTATAGTCATGGTGTTGAGGGGTTGTAGGTCGTGTACCAAGCATAGAGTCTTGCCATCCTGCTTGAGCATGGAGAACCAGTGAGACTGGTATGCAGTGGTGGACAGTTGTAGACACCAGAGGTGATCTGGTCTTTGATGATTTGAATTGCTTGGTCCCATGATGATGTGGAACAGGGATGTTGCATAGTATTCATGGTGTGTGGGGGATGATGGGGATCTTGACTGGTGGAAAGTATCATTCATTGAGTTGTCCTTGCTCAGTTGGAATCCAAGTGAAGGCTTTCTCATGATTGAGTACAATCCATTGAATCAATTTGAGTTCCTCTGGCCATAACCAGTTAGCCGGGTCAAGGTCGAGTTTGTCTGATTGGTCCTGTGTGAAGCAGTCCCCTGGTGAAAAGTCTGGGGGGTGAGTAGGTAACAGTATAAGTTCAGTGAGAGGTTCGTCAGGTAACTGGCATAAGATGTAATACTCCTTGTCAAGAGGAGCCATGACAGACCAGACCTTTTTAGCTACCAGCTTGTAGGCCAGAGAATGGGAAAAAATATCAAAAGTGTATATGGAAGAAAGGGCAGTGATGTGAGAGAGGGAAAGAACAGACTGCATGGTAGAAACAAATGAGTATGAAGGTGAAGGTGTTGATGGTCTGTGGTCTGTAGATGGACCAGCCAAAGAGGGCCAGTCCAGTGATGAACTGGTGGTATACAAGAAACTCAAAGCAGTGTTAGTATAGAAATCTCCCCAATCTTCGGTGACTCATTGAGATCTAAAAATCCATCTCGATGACAGATTGGTGATTAGCACAATTGATACCTCTTTGACACTGAGGACATCCTTGAGTCCAGGGGTGAGTTGGCATCTTGTACTCTTTGCTGGTGTTGGGGTCTCATAGTGTGATAGTCTGTGTGCCATTAGGGAAATCATCAGTAGACGCTATAAACTACTAGGTGTCCTTGCTCCACTGGTGGTCAGCAGGACTATCCTAAAAAGATGGGTGTGAGTATAACTCAACCCAGGAGAGTACCAGGGAATGTTAGAGGACTAAGGGGAAGGTCAGAATATCCCAAGGATGTCAAGAAAAACAGTCCGGAAGGTAGTCTAGAAAAATGGAAAGTGGATAGGAGACAATCCAAGGGTCAGAAAGTGTCCAGAAATAGGGAAAACAATGTTAGGAACGATGAGGAACGATGGCAGACACATGGGACTGCATAGGACAATGAGAGGACAATGATAGTAAGAAGAAAACACATGAAAACTATTGTTCCTGTCTTAGGATGACAGGTTTTATAGTCACTGGGCAAACCCGAGACTGTGTAGATAAGGTCTAAGTAAATCTGGATAGATTAGTCCGAAGACCGGTCTATCCGGTGTTGAATCTGATGTTGTCCGGATCAGTATGATGGACTATGATACCCAATTAGCACAGATCGGAACGGATCACTACCAGACTACTACCAGATGGTGCACAGACTATACAGACTATGTACGGGAAGAAATGGACAAACACTGACCATGTTTTGGATTGGATGGATGGATGGTTGAAGACATAGGACATGATGGCAGATCACCAAGGAGGTGGATATCAACCTAGAGATGCATGGATCTCTACAATGCACTCATAAGGGTCAGCTGAGTAGAAGGTCAAAGTTAGCCCTGGGAACTACTTGTACCTGGAGACAGACCTCACCTGCACTGAAGTCCAGGTGAAGGTTCTCAAGTACACCAATGGTAGATTCAGTACTTGTGTTGGCATTAGACATAGTCATAACATGGTCTGATCTGACCAGTAGACCAAGTGCCATCCACACCTGCTTGGGCATGGCAATGATCTCTGAACCAGTATCCAAGACAGTGGCGAGAGTCTTGCTGGAGTCAATCACTTTGGCTTTGAGGGAACATAGAGGGATGCTGTGGTGCACTACAATGAGACCTTCATCATTACAGTGAACTCAGTCCCCAAATTCACGCTCCACAGAGCTGGGATCTTTACCAGGGAATTCATTGACCTGTACAACGTTAGTAGACATAGGGATGCATTTGGTAGTAGAAAGTTCCCAGAGTTGTTTGTGAAACTCTGGGGCAATGGATAGAAACTCTTTGACTAGTACAGGGATGGTGGTCTCTAGTACCCAGTCTATGATGTGCCTAGGCATGGCATCGTCTTCGAGAGGGAAAGTGTATTTAAATTGCCTGGTTGGGACAGTTGAGGGATTGTTAGTCTGATTGGGTCTAGAAGGGATGGTACTATTGGTGGGGGAAGAAGAGGGTGAGGTAGATTCTACCAGGGCTGCAGGCAGTGCAGGCTTAGCAGTGGGAGTGCAAGCTGCCTCAACTGCTGGAGCAATGATCTCCTCAGTTACCATAGCGGCGTGAGGACCAGAATGACCAGTCCTACGAGGCAGCATCTCAACACCATCAAAGTGCATCTTGGGACCTTTAGCCTTACCCTTGTCAGCCTGGAACAATGCCCAAGCTCAAGCAATGTAGGGTTTAAAGTCTGGATAGCTGAAAATAGGAGGTTCATCATCATCAGAGTCGTTTATTGTTTCCAAGAAGACCAACAGTTTGATGTCAAGGACGGTGTCAGTATTAGGGTAGGGTAATGAGAGTATTCCTGTGGTGACGGTAGGCAGTGGCTGGGATACAATAGATGTCTGATAGCTGAAGCCAGTCTAGGCAGTCCTTAAAACAACAAGTCCCATGGATATGTGGGATGCATCAACTGTCTGGTAAACAGAGCTGGCTGTCTGAGCCTTGGCAGGCCTTACTGGTCTGGATATATCCTTCGATGTGAGGACAATTACCCAAAAAGTGGTTAGGATCTGTGCAGAAGACACAGTTCCTGTTGACAACTCATTGGACAGCAGTCTGTTCGGTTTTAATGGCTGGAGTAGCAGCTGGAGGTTATAACACACAGCATAGTGTTAACGTAGCATGCTGCAAAACGGGGCGAAGAACATGCGAGGAACAGATGAGGAGTGTAACTCAAGTATAGGCCGAACTTCGAGACGATGCAAAGCCTAGGCGGGTCTCTTCTATCCACAGGCACCTGAGAGGCTCTCTGGGACTTGAAGGTGGTGGACTAGAAACAACACTGATATTGCATAGAACTAGCTGGGGAATTACAGGAGTGAAATGATGAGTATTTATACGGTAGGCCCCTAATCTAGATGAAGGATATAAGTGGATGCGCAGCATCCACAGTCCAAAGGCTATGTGTGCGCAGTAAGGTGATGGGTGCGCAGCACAAATCAATGAAATATAAGGGAGGCGATGCCACAGCCATGAAGTCTGAATAAGGGGCTGTGGCGGAGACGGAACAGAAGTCTATATAAGGTATAGGCGGGGCGCTGTGTGAGACGGAAAGCGAAAGAGATTGAGAGATGTATCTGGTAGTACATGTGGAGGACGACTCCACTATGAATACAGCTGCATATGGCGAGAGAACGAGTCTAGAGACGAGTGAACGAGAAAGTGTAAGGAAAAAGTGGTACCCCCTTCATAGACCGTAACAGAGGTGCGGTCTGGGGAATAGATACGGATGGACTTGGCGTAGCCCATGTGGGATGGTATGGCTGAGGTGGAGGTGCCGGAGCATAAGCAGGTGTTGGGAGCATACGAGGGGCTGAGCTGGTGAGGAGGAACTTGGTAGCTTTGACAATATCAGTGACTGGCAGATAAGGGTCAGAGGGATGGTGAGTTGTCTGGGTGATAAAGAGGTATTGGTGTACTTGTGCCTCTAGACCCTCCAGTAGACTGGAGAGCAAGAGTGTGTCACAGTCTAGGTCTGAAAGCTTCCTCCCATGAATAAGGAGCTTCATGACCTTCATGAACTTACGCTGGTACTCTCTGACATCTTCGATGGTGCACATAGGCTTAGTGCAATACTCCTATACCAAGTACTGGATGTCAGCACAGCAGTAGTGGTTAGCTCCTTCACAACTGGGATACATGAGTTTTATGGCAACAAGGAAGTCTGCCCATAGGGCAGGGATGGCAGTCACTTCATCAAGAAGTTTCCATCCTTCAGATTCTTCGAGGTTGGTGTACTGTATAGCAGCGCATATAGGTTTGGCTGTCATAAGGGCGGAGTCAGTAGAGAGCTGTTTGACGTCCTCTAAGAACCAGGTCAATAATGCCAGGGTCTTTTTGTCAAACTTGGGGGCATTGGAAGAGCCATGAAGGGGGATCTGGGGTACATTAGCCATGGGGGGTCTCTGGCGGTGGTGGAACAAGTAAGTGGTTAGCTACGGGTGACAGTAAATGATGAGAGGGAAGTGGAGAACAAGCTAAGGAAAAGGGGGTGGACAATGACAGGCTCGATGGTGAGGTAGTAGACTGGGCCAGTGTGAAGTCCAATGGTAGGGGAGAGTCTCTGAAGAAGATGGCAGAGGGTTCGAGGAGAAAGGAGAGCAATGGAGAGGATGATTCTGAGGATGACGACAGAGAGGTGAACCAAGTATATGGAAAGAGAACCATTGGAAAGAGTGTATAGCATGTACTATCACTGCTCTGTGTACATCATTCACATTCCTTTGAGTGTTTAGGGATAGGAAGGTGCTGGACAATGTTGAGTAGGCGGATAGAGTGTTTGTGTGGCTGTGAAAAAATACATTAGTACTACTTACAACAAATGTGCATATGATATATACTAAAGCCATAGGGTATGCTGTGCTCATGAAAGACAGAAGGTGAAGCCTGAAGAAGAGCACAAGTCTAGTTGCAGCACCATGCAATATCCTTGAAGGCTGATCAACACTGGACAATGGTATTAATGGAGAGGCCACACACAGCTGAGAGAAAGAACTGGATAAAACATAGAAGGACTTGAGCCTATCAGCAAATTCACCCTCACCTAGACAGACCTGGACAGACTGGACCAGATTGGACAGTCTCCCAGCTCCTCTAGCAAGGTTCCTAACTGGCTAGTTCTGGACAGTACTACTGTTCCAGACTATTCCCAGACTGCCCCAGACTGTCCAAACTCTTATAGTACCTGTCAAAGTAAACCAAAAATATTGATCTTTTAATTACTATATAGTTCTTCTACATTTTACATTTTACATTCTATATCCTACACTTTAATTACATATCTAACCCTAAACTTCCTAGTACACTGCCAGGGAGTGGTCTGATGGTTGGGTTAGAGCTATATCATTCCTGATCACGGAGGTAGTGGCAAGGAACAATAGTAGGCAATCGAACAGGATTAATTATACTAGCAATGGGTTGGCTGTAATACATGTGGAAAGTGCTGCTACAGTAAGTCCATATGCCAATTGTCGAGGAGGGTGGGATGGTGGGTAGTGATGTGCCAGGCCTGGCCTAAAGCCTTGCACCAGGCTGGGCTAGGCTGGGCCTAATGTGTAGGCTTCATTGGGCTTAAGACTCAGGCTCCAATATTGGGTGGGGCTGAGCCTGTGGCTAAGGCCGTGACTTCAGCCATTATTTACGGCAGGTGTCAAACACTATATAGTACCAGTCAATTTTAGCTATGCAACATTAAATGCTTCTGCTGCGGCAGTACACCAGCAAAATGGCAGAAATTGAATCCAGCAGCGTCAGTGAGGAACTGGGTTCCAGGCCTAAATGGGCTACATTGCTGTCAGCAAAACTATGTGACACCACCAACACTGCCATGCCAGAGCTGCACTCTCACCAACCGCCCAATCCTAACTTGGGCAGTGTCTCCTCCCACAAACTCAGATACAAGCTCCCCAGCCTCCCCTCCTTCAATCTTACTCTCAACCTTCCACAAACGCAAGAGGGCTGTGGCCAACACCACCATCAACCTCCTCGACTCCAACAATGATGAGTGTGTACCATCTCAGTTGACTAAAGGTTAGTACTATAGTATAATCTACCACAACAAAAAATGCATTGAGCAGTACTATACCACAGGTAAATGAGCTGTAACCTTGGGTGGCACTCGAGCTATAGTGCATGACACTACTAGTAGAGCAGACTTGGGTAAGTCACTTCTCCCTCGCTGTTTACTACCATGATGGCCCACTAATGTGTCCTAAACAAAGCACCTGCACTGGCAGTGACATCTGATGGTGGTTGAGCCACGGAGGCCTGGGATAGAGCAAATGGTATGTCTCTGTTTCACTGTCATCTGCCACTGCTGATCTAGCCTGATCGAAGTACCAGCACTGGTTTCCTTGCTACCATCACAAGATACCGTCAGATCTGATGGCCCACTGAACAACATTTCCATCCTCAATATCAATGATGTCCAGAAGACTCAGCACAAGCAATAAAGCTGGAATGTTGACCACTTCTTCAATGTACCATACACACACCCCAGCAATAGCAGGAAATGTCGCAACTGCAAATTATGTTCAAAGGCATTCATCGCTGAACTCTCAACATTATGGAGGCATTTGGAATCTGCCCATCATACCAAGTACTTGAAATGGGTGAAGGAGAATAGTTTTGTCTTGATGCTACCCAAGGACAGAAAGACACAAAAAAGTGATGAAAAAACAGGCCAGCAAAGCCAGCTTGACTCCCAACTTCAGCCCAAGGTTGCAAATAAAAAGATGCTCGTTTACAGTGATAAGTGATTCCATGATGCTGCAATCCAGTGGCTCATCAACACTGATCAGCCTATCATGGCCCTCAAGCATCCATCTTTCCAACACATGATCAACATCATGGCATGTGCCACCAACGGCGTGAATATTTCAAGTTGAAAGACTACCCAGGAAGCAATCATTAACTTGTTTAAAGAGCACATGGTCACATTGTGAGAATGGCTCTTGGTAGATATACTATACTCTTGCTTATGATGTCTTAGCTCACCATAGTATTTTAGAGTGATGCTGTACCTGGACATGTCAATTTAACATGCAATACATGGCAATTTGACATACAACACATGGCAAGCCACAAATACCAATGCCTATTTCACAGTGACTGGGTCTTGGATGGAGGAAAGCACATCAGGTACATGGACAACCAAAATAGGCCTCCTAGGCTTCATACATGTGAATAGTGTGCACCATGGTGTCTGCCTAGGGCAGGTGCTATTCAAAGTTGTTGATCACTTGAAAATTGTCCATAAAGTGGGGCATGTAACCTGTGACAATGCCACCAATATGGACTCCATGATGATGGAGTTTGCCACACACATTCAATGGGCTTGTGTTAACATTTTGCTGGCATTGTTGAGAAAAGCTGAGCAGTTGCAGCAATCTTTTTCATCTAACTCTGGTCCGGTCATTCATCTGGCCCTTCCCACTCTTGAGTCATTGCATAAAGCATACATGCAGCAACAAACCTGAATATATAGATTTCTGGCCTGCACTCGAAGCTGGTGTTTAAAAAATTGCAGAGTAATACGAGAAGACAGCTAACTGTAACATCCATATTATGGCCATGTGTAAGTGACCACTGCTTCACATTGCAATATGAGATTAACCTCTGTTACAGTACTGGATCCCATACAGAAAGCAAACCATATGCATTGCTTTGGGGGCCACAAAATGTATGATGATACAATCAAGCATGCTGAGGAGTTGGTAAGCATTTTGGTTGCTGTTCTATGCATTGACTTATTGTGTCTAGTATAAGGAATGGTATTTCAAACTAAATGGTGCAATTGTTGAGATGGCCAGGGCACCTGTGAAAACTTATACATTGGCCTATGGCAAAGTTCTCTGGGAGCTCTGTGACGATGATGATGTTTTTTTTTTTTTGGAGTCCTCGTTTATTGTCCGCAAGGCTTACGCCTTTTGGTGGACAGTGACACATTGTGCTACTGTGTAATACTTAGATACCATTTACATTGATGCTCAGTACGTATCATTCCAGAAAACCAACTCGAGACAGCAAAACCAACTGTGAATCCATGCTGGGACCCAGAGGCCAAGACAGTGAAACTGCTAGAAGGGAGGCAAAGGTGTGCATTAGCATCAAGAGGTAGGATCTTGTTCGGAATACAGAGCACAGGGAGAAAGAAAGAAGGGGGCATAGATGGGGGACAGTGGGGGAGGATGCCGGTGGTGATGGTGGTATAGCTTATTTGAGGGGCCAGACTGGAGCAATGTCAGTCTCATGGTTGGGGATCCATGCTGACGAAATCCACAGTCAGAGCAATCGTCACCAAGTCCAGGTCAGCAACATTCCAGGCAACCACTAGGTCACCGTTGGAGTCAACCCCCAGATATAGGGGCGGAGAGAGCCAGGAGTGGACGGCAACGACTGATGGGACCTTATCAGGTATGGCATAAAGGTTTATTGGCGCCATCTCTGAGTCGATATGCTGGAGGTACAGGGGGAGGTCCTTGTGGTCAAGGATGGGCTGAAGCCAAGGGTGGTGGAGATGGGCGACTCGAGACAGGGCCATAGATACCGAAGAGATGGAGGAGCGGGGTTGAGATGGTGGATCATGAGGCATCACCGTGTGAGTGGCAACAGGGGAAGAGGGGAATGAGGATGCCACCTGAGCAGTGGTGAGTGCCTTAACTTCTTCTTTCAGCTTATCCAACTCTGTGTGCATCTCACGCACTAGGGCCACCAGATCCGCGAGGGCCTTGGGTTTCCCAGGGGGTGGGGGAGGGGCAGAGGGTTGGGCCAGGGGGTGAGAGGGCTCCTTGTTGGGTGGAAGGGGGACAGAGCTGCCCTGCTGGCCACACAAGTGGACCAGCATATTGTTCTGGTATAACTGGAGGATGCCCTTTCTTACCCTTCCCATCTCGGTCTCGAAGGCCTGCTCCTGCAGGTGGGCTTTGAAGGCGTGAAGTATGTGGCATACCCATCGGACTGTCTTAGAGTTGTCTTTCCTGCATGAGATGGGGAAAGTGGGGGTTGGGAATATGCGGCCCTTGTCAGGGCCATCCTTCCTGGTCCAGGACCAGGTAGGAGGGTGGGCAGTGAAGTGGTGAAGGCTGTGGTAAGGGAAGGCTGGCGGAGTGAAGTGGGTACAAAAGGTGCCTCTGGGGAAAGAGTGGTAGCATTTGCCGACATTGCTGACATGGATGGGGTATGGGGAGTCTGATGGACAGGTGTGTTTGGTGAGAGGTCCCTTTTTCCCACAGGAGGATGGTGGTGGTACAGGATCAAGAGGCATTGAGTGATATGATGATGATGACAACATGAATACTGCTAATGTTTCAGTGACCTCATTGAGTGAGCCTCAATGACCTTGGCTCACTGATTTCCATGGGTATCTCAATTCGAGGGATCAGCAGGCACCCAACATGTCCATTGTATAATGGTGGGGACTTAATTCGACTAGATACTATCCAGTGTAGGGTTCACTCACAAGAGATTACCTATCCATCATGGCGACTTCAGTCTCAAGCAAGCATGCATTCTCATCTTCCAGAATCATGATCAGTAAGCAATGCAACTAATTGAAAGGAGACATTGTTGAAGGACTCCAGTGCCTCAAATGCTTCTTTCAACAGGATTTATGTCAGCAAAATGTCAAGTAGTTGTGCAGTGCTGTACACTCACTTACAATGCTTACAGTCCCACAGTAAGGTCCCCGACTGTATAGCCGTATCACAGTTATGTCACAGTCACTTACAGCATTGCTGTGACTATATGCCCTGTGCCATACTATACAGTATATGAATGACGTGACATAGCCGACAGACCTGTACAATATAAGTGCCATACTACAGTGTCCTAATCACTGTACAATGTTGTTCCATGAGCTAAGTAATGTACAGTGTCTAAATGATTGTACAGTGCTGTACCATGCCATAAGTGCCATACAGTGCCATACAGTATTGTATGGTCTTCTAAATATTGTACGGCACTATACAGGATCCTATGCACAATTTTAGAGACTGGTGCTTCTCTACGGTTATATCTCTCACTTTTCACACCTTCCATTGTCACTTACCTTGTCCACTACCTATACTGTCACTTACCGTCTACAACCGGTGCTACTCCATTAGACCAGTACCACCAGTCTACCACCAGTCTACATCGGACTATGACCATCATACCATTTGTACTATCCCATCATCATTACCCCACTTGGGCTATATTTCTCACTTACATACTTGTATTACCACCAACCCTATGGGTTGGTCTTTCTTCCATTTCAGTTCCTTGATCATAGCTAGGGTCCAGATATACCTGAACCATAAAGTTTGTATCTATTGGAATTTGAAACAGCTTCCATTTGGCTCACAACTCTTGTCACCATCACCATCTACTGTCTACTATCTACTGTCTACCATCTACCGTCTTACTGTCTTTCTACTCATTATCCAACACCTTAATGCTTTGTCTCTCTTCACCATCATATCTACTGTCAACCGGTCTACCAAACTAACTACTCAGACTACTCCCCAAAGACTGGACTTCAACCGGACTACTGAGTTGTCCTCGCCAGTCTTCTTCTCACCTGTCTCTTCACTTTCTCAGAGTCCTTTTTCTCACATGCTAACCCAGTAGGACTTGTCCTACCAGACAGACTAGCAGCTTTACAACTGGAGCCCACCATGAGGGACTCACAATGGGGTTCCAGACAAAGAAGTCTCCGACCTACAGCTCAGTGCCAGGAACTTGAAAACTTCCTCAACTATTTTCAAAATTTGCAAATTGGCGGTGAGTCCGACCTTCTCCAGCCGGTAACACCCCACAATGCTCGACACAACTGACACAACCTCCCCACTTTAGCCAACCTAGGGATCAACCCTTTGACAGACTACGACTCATCCCCCTTGTCGCCAATGCAAAACCATCTCATTGGTCTGGTATTTCCCATTCTAACTCCCCATTGCTGCATCCGGTTAGAGACCTGTCAATTATACAGGCACCAACTGATCACACTGTTACAGTCTATGAAGGGGGTACCACTTTTTTTCTACACTTGCTTGGTCACTTGTCCTCAGACTTGTTCTCTCGCCGTACACAGTTGTATTCATAGTGGAGTCATCCTCCACATATGTACCAGATATGTTCTCTTGATTCACTTCCCTTTCCGGCTCACACAGCACCCCACCAATACCATATATAGACTTCCATTCTGTCTCCACCACAACCCCTTATTCAGACTTCATGGTTGTGGCATAACCTCTTTTATATTTCATTGATTCATGCTGCGCATCCCATTTATATCCTTCATCTAGATTAGGGGCCTACTGTATAAATACTCGTCACTTCTCTCCTGTAATTCCCCAGCTAGTTCTACACAATATCAGCATTGTTTCTAGTCCACTTCCTTTGAGTCTTAGAGAGCCTCTCAGGTACCTAAGATAGAAGGAACCACTTAGGCCTTGCATTGTCTTGAAGCTCAGCATAGTCCTTGAGGAATCCTTGTCCCTTATCTTCCTTTCCAATGTTCTTCACCCAGTATTGCAGCATGCTATGTTAACACTACACTGTGTGTTACACACACTGCCTGAGCTGATGAAGCACAGGGTGAACTAAGCAATAGCCCTAGCTTTGGTGGTCAGCTGCCTGGTGCTTATATATACTCTATGCCGCCCAGAGGAGATCAGTTCCCCATTTTCCAGTTCTCTTCACCACTTACACCACTATCCTCATCAGAATCTTTACTGTCCTGTAAAGGTATGTGATCTATTGCATGCACATACCAGATGACTGATAGGGACATAGCATGTGGGATCAATTACCACTATAACTTCAAGGTTTTAAAGGGTGAATATATCTATTATGGTGGGATTCCTGACATCATTCAAGTTGGCAAGCATCAGTTTGTGGAATAACTGGTGATTGAGATGTGGTTGTTGCTGATGGACCATTCATAGCATCAGCAAATTAGAGTCCTACTTAACAAGTCTTTTTGGGGAAATAAGTTTGTAAACAAACCTCACTGTAAGGAAAATAAGTATCTGACAAGCTTATTCTTCATCTTGCAGCAAGCTTATTTTTCTTTTTACATGTATATTGTTTATATATCTTAAGATCTACAATACTGTGTATATGTACCTTGCCATTGTTGTCTTTGGCTTTCTATGGTGGTACCACTGTTGTCATCATCATTGCTGACCTTGGAGTGTGGTTTCTGTAAGCAGGTGAGGATGGTGTGTGGCGTTGTCATGAAGTGGTGGTGGGGACATGTTGTTGTTGTTAGAGTAGAATCATTCACTACCTACTGCTCACATAATAACTGTACAGCACCTAGCTTATCTTGCCACCACCTATACTAGTGTACTTTGTCCAATATCATCTCCGTCCTGTGTCACTCACACTCTGTTTCCAGCTTATGATTTTTCAACATAACGAACCTACCCTCATGTTACCAGTGTACATCAATTCGGTAACCACATGACAGGCTGTGTGAGTGTGCTGATGACTGATGGGGTGCATTGCAGACACTGCAACCACACAAACATGCTATAGATTGATGGGCCATGTTACAGATGTCATGGATCATTTCACAGATCATTTCTTGAACCCGGAGTAGGTGCTCTGACCTGCATATATCCACCTTCCATTTCTCTCAACACTCTTATCATTTTACCGCATACATTCACCTTGTCATCTATCCTGAACACCACCATCATACCATGTCTCAATGAGATGAATTACCTCATCTGGTGTGTTCATATGTGTGCACTCCTCATCCGCAACAATCTCTGGGGCATTGTCTCAGGAAAAGAGTCACCACCTGACCAAGCTAAGGCTTCTCTGACAAAAATCGACAATTTTGCATCATGCCAACTCAAAGCCACTGCTGAGATCGTGTTGTATGTCAATGACAGCCAAATCATTCACATTCAGGGTAACCATCCACATGTCATCTGGAATACATTAGCCAGCATCCATTGTGCCCGTGGTCTCTTGACCCAACTTGCAGCTATGCAAAAGTTCTCATGCATGGAGAAATACCCCAAGCAGTCCATCACATCATGGATCGGCAATATAAAGGCACAGGCATATCTCATGAAGGATATCAGAATTGAGCTTTCAGATCGCTTCACCATCATTGTCCTTACCTCCGGTCTCCTCTCTGAGTACAACACTGTTGTCATTGCCCTTGATGGCGTCAAACCTAATGAACTCACACTTGAACTCACAATCTTGTGCTTGCTCACTGAGGAAGAGCACCACCTCAGTCGCAAGCAACTCAATGATTACAAAGCATTGCTTATCAAGAGCCAACCCAATGCCTCTGATGCTGCTTTCACCACTCATTCTAGGGCCAACATCACTTGCTTCAAGTGTGGGAAAAAGGGTCACTATGCTAAGGACTGCATGGAAAAGGAGGATGCCAATCACATTGAGGAAGTAGTACCTGACTCTGCATGATAATTTCTTGGACCTCCAGGGGGTGTTGTTATGGTCTACAAAGGGGGTACACTAATTTTCATTACGCTTTTTTGTTCACTTGTCCCTGACTCGTTCTCTCGCCATACGTGGCTGTATTCATAGTGGAGTCATTCTCCACATGTACTACCAGATACGTCTCTCAATTCACTTCTCTTTCCGTCTCACACGGCGCCCCGCCTATACCTTATATAGACTTCCGTTTCATCTCCGCCACACCCCCTTGTTCAGACTTCATGGCTGTGGCATTGCCTCCTTTATATTTCACTGATTCATGCTGTGCACTCATCGCCTTGTGACTGTGCCTTACTGCGCACACATAGCCTCTGGACTATGGATGCTGTGCATCCATTTATATCCTTCATCTAGATTAGGGGTCTACTGTATAAATACTCGTCGCTTCACTCCTGTAATTCCCCAGCTAGTTCTACACAATATCAGCGTCATTTCTAGTCACCACCTTCAAGTCCCAGAGAGCCTCTCAGATACCTGTGGATAGAAGAGACCAGCCTAGGCTTCACATTGTCTCGAAGCTCGGCCTATACTCAAGTTATGCTCCTCATCTATTCCTCGCATGTTCTTCACCCTGTTTTGCAGCACACTACGTTAACACTACGCTGTGCATTACAAAAGAACTAGCTCCTCCATCTGTCCCTACTTTTCAGTAGAGGACATTCCCCCACTCCAACATTTCCTGCGCCGGCAGATTCAGAGCACCATCCAACTCTCCTTCACCCCCACCCACCATGTCTTCTCCTTCCCCACTCCTGCAAATCCAACTTCTTCCTGACAGACACCCATTTCACATTGTTCTACCTGACCGATTCTCCTCTCCGGATCGAATCGCTCATTACAGACAAGTCCAACAGGAATTAGCAGATCTCAACAGGAGCCAAGGACAAAACTCGGACGCCCTTCCTTCCATCTCTGAATGAGCTGCCACATTTCCCCTTCCACCTCCGCCCGACTCTCCCATTGTCCCTGATGAGGACCCTCCTCTTGTATTTCACGACCCTGACCCAGAACCAACCGCGCAGGACTTTGACATTGACCTGGCTCTAGAAGACAAAATGGTATCAGAAATAATGGCCGGCCTTCCCGAAGACTTTTCTGGGGAGGCAGAGGACACCAACAGATGGCTCCTCTCGATGAACACGTACTTCACCATCAATCATGCCCTTTTCACCGACACGACAAAGTCCCTTACTTTCCTCAACAAGATTAGTAAGGGTTGGGGAAAGACTTTCGCAGAAGGATGGCTGATGAAACTCGCAAACCCATCTATCAACAGAAAAGAAAAGACCTTCAAGAAAATTAAAGAAGCTTTCGAGACTGCTTTCTCCCCCTATGACATAGCCGCCAAGGCTAGAATCAACCTTTTCAAACTTTGTCAAAATGCTGGAAAGGATACCGAAGGAACGTGGAGCAATGGGTTTACCACCTATGCTTCGCAATTCCAGCTTCTCGCCGAGATGTCTGGTATCACTGACAAGCATGCCCTTGTGGAATGGTTCATCCAGGGCCTCAGTCCTAAGTGCACAACGATAATTCTCTTGTGTGACAAGATCCCGGAGGACTACAAGGATTGAATAAAGAAAGCAGGCCAGTTCTCCCAACAGCTGCAGAGAATTGGAGACTTACAAAAGGGAGTGCCTCACATACCAGCTCCCTCTTCTCAATCACACAAGGACCCATACGCAATGGACATAGATGCCGTGTGTCTATCGCCGACTCAGCATGCTGAGTACCTGAGGAAGAATCAATGCTTCATTTGTCACAAGGTTGGCTGTAGGTCTACCAACCACACCGGATCCGGAACCGACCAGACCATATGTCCCCACCCGACCACATCTTCCGGACGCTCCGCACATCCTGCTTACAAGGTCCTGCAACGACGGGCACGCACCACCACCACAACAGAGGAAGATGATGATGAATTGTCCGCTTACCTAGATGCCATGGGTAGCGTTGACAAAGGCGCCACAATAAAGATCCTCAAAACTGCTTTCGGGGAGGGCAGCTCGTCCGATGACGAGGAGGCTGGCTACCAAGCCATGGATGAGGTAAGAACGGCCACTTACCAAGAGCACCAAAAGGAAGTGATCTGGGCAGCAGCACAAGCCAGGGCTGTACAATCTGGACCATGGAACAATAGGTTCTCCGCTATTGTGCCGGTGGAGCTCTGGGACACCACCTCAGAGGAAGCCCAGGATCATTATCCTGGCACGTACACATATGATGAAGTCCAATCAATGCTGGACACGGACGCAGCTACTCCCATGGGTCAAGGGATGGGGCTTGGACCGCACCCTTCTTCGCAAGAGACTGCCACGAGAAACACAGTCAAACACGGAATAAGAGTGGCACGAGCAGTGAGCGAAGGGGAAGGGGCACATGCGATATCCGGAACCGACCAGAACATGTCGCTCGGACGTGGAGCCAACCATGCCAAAACACATACGTTGATCGACGGTTGCTGTGGATCTCGCACATGGAATAAGACTGGTTGCTGCAAGCAGGATTTTTGATAGGCAGGATTGGGTCAACGTCATACCCTGCCAATCCTATTTCTTTTAGATGCGCCCCAGTGTTTGTGTCAGGTGGTTCTTCACAATCCATATCTATTCCTATCACCATCTACCCACCTGACCACACTGTGTTCAAAAGTGTTTGACACAAAAGCCCTTATCGACTCTGGGGCAACGGGTTGCTTTATCGACTATGCGACCGTAGTGGCATGTGACATCCCCACTACATGACTCAAGACTGCCCTGCAGGTGAGCAATGTTGATGGAACTCCCAACAAAAATGGCCTGATATGAAAACAGGCATCAGTGCTAATGCAGATCAGAGAAACTACCAAACTCCGAGACTTCCTTGCTATTGACTGTGGCAAGAATGACATAATACTGGGATTGCCCTGGCTCCAGGACCGAAATCCGGAGATTAACTGGGAATCTGGGACCGTCCACATCCGGGATATGGAACCAACCGTACAGGAGCGCACGTGTATACCAGAAGACAGAGTGGCTGCGGCCCACACTATTCATGTCTTCAACAGAAAATGCCAGATGAACAAACTTCGGCGGAGACGAGCTCTGTGGTGGGGCAATAGCTTTGATCCGAAACCTACATATAGGGTTCATCTGAAGGTACCTGACATGGAACCGACCATGCAGCGGGAGGAAGTGCCAGCGCTCATAGATTGTGAGGAGGATGATGAAGACGAGCCAACTGGACCCTCCATTAGAAAAACTACAATATCAACTTGTCTGGCCCAATCAGCAGAGAAAACCAAGAAGGAACTCCCGCAGGACTTCCAAGACTTTGAGGATGTCTTCCAGAAAAAGGACAACGGTCCCCTTCCGCCATACCGGTCGTTCAATCATGGCATAGATCTAGACAACTCATTTCTACCAAAGGTTGTCAAGGCCTACCTGCTTAACCCTAAGGAGCGAGAGGCATGTAAAGATTTCATTGATGAACACTTGAAAGCCGGACGTATTCGCCCATCAAATTCCCCCATGGCTTCCGAGAAAACTGTCTCAGCCTCAAATTGGAAAAATGTACGTTTGACGCATCCTCGGTTGAATTCCTAGGCATGGTCATCCAAGAGGATATCATTGCAATGGACCCTACCAAGCTCTCGGTAATCGCTACCTGGGAACCACCTATGTCGGTTCGCACAGTTCGCTCATTTATAGGGTTCTGCAACTTTTACCACAAGTTCATTCTGAATTTCTCAGAAATTGCCAGGCCGATCTTGAATTTGACAAAGAATGGGTAGCCGTGGTCCTGGACGCACGCACAACAACAGGCTTTCAACCTTCTCCACCAGGCCTTCACATCAAAACCCGTACTGGCAATGCCAGACAACACTAAACCATTTTTCGTTATGACAGACGCCTCCCTTAGTGCCACAGGGGGCGTGCTGATGCAGAAGGACACCAATGGCGACTTACACCCTTGCTGCTACATCTCACGAATGTTCTCTCCGGCGGAACGAAACTACGACATCTATGACCAAGAATTACTCGCCGTCATACATGCACTCGAAGAGTGGCGCCACTACCTCACTGGAACCAACCGGCCTGTTACTGTGCTCACAGACCACAAAAATCTGTGTTATTTCAAAGACCCTAGGAAGTTATCTCGGCAGCAAGCGAGATGGCTATTAACATTACAGGACTATGACCTCCTGTTCCAACATGTACCCGGCACCAATATGGGCCTGGCAGATGCTCTTTCGCGGAAGGATGCCCTGGATACTTCAGTCAACAACACTGAGGTTACTCTGCTTCTGGGAGAGCTATTTTTGAAAAAAGTCGACCTCGACCTCCGGACCGCCATCAAGCAGTCAACCTCCAATGATTCCTTCGTCATTGACCGGCTATGTAAGCTGCACGATGGTGCCTCAGGTATACCCCGCTCATCGGTGCATGACTGGCGATTCGACGAGGGATTACTATATTTCAAGGATCAGGCCTACGTACCTGAAGCCCACCGGAACAATCTCCTCCATTCCATCCATGATTCGCCTGTGGGTGGTCATGGCGGTTACTACCGGACTGTTAACACAGTACAACATGACTATTGGTGGCCAGGTCTGACGGCATTTGTCCGATGATTCGTCCAAGGATGTGCCGTCTGCCAGGCCAACAAAGTCAACACACACCCCACCATCCCACCGCTCACCCCTCTTCCAGTCGCTTCCACTCCCCCCTTCTCGACTCTCTCAGTCGATCTCATCACAGACTTGCCGCCGTCCAATGGTTTTCATTCAGTCATGGTCGTGGTCAACCATGGGCTTACAAAGGGGGTAATTTTCACCCCAACTCATAAGAGTGCGGATGCCTGCAGGGTTGCACAGCTCTTCTTTGAAAAAAATTTCCCTCACTTCGGGCTACATGACAAGATCATCTCGGACTGCAGTCCGCAGTTTGCCTCGGCCTTCGCCCTGGAACTGGCTAGACTCTTGGATTATGATCCGCTCCTTTCCTCCACATATCACCCACAAACAGATGGCGAAATGGAACAGGTCAATCAGGAGCTAGAGACTTATCTTTGGATCTTTTGTCAAGGTGATGCCACCCAATGGTCAGATCTTTTGCCAATGGTGGAGTATTGCCATAACTCCTCCGTCCATTCCGTAACGGGAAAGACCCCATTTTCATTAATGATGGGCTATGAGCCGAGGGCTTACCCCAATATAGGAAAAACCACTTTTCTCCCTGCCTTAGAAAAACGCCTTGGTGACCTCGATGAGGCCCGATTAGAAGCACATGCCACCCATGAAAAAGCCCAACGCTTCATGAAAGAACGCGTTACTTCAAAATTTAAACCCTGGAAGGTCGGAGATAAGGTGTGGCTCGAGGGCCGCAACCTGAGGCTTCGTTACCCGTCCTGCAAACTCGCACCACGCTGTGAAGGCCCATTTGAAATTTCACAGGTAATATCACCTGTTTCATATAAACTCCGCTTGCCGTGCACCTGGAAAATCCACAACGCCTTCCACACTTCCCTTCTCACCCCATACAGGGAGACTGCGGAACACAGACCCAACTTTGTTCCGCTTCCGCCGGACACTATAGACGGAGAAGAGGAATTTGAAATAGATCAAATCCTTGCCCATCGGGGCTCTGCTCGCTGCTGCCACTACCTCATTTCGCGGAAAGGATACCCGTCCTCCAAAAACACCTGGGAATCCGAATCCAATCTCGGACACACCAAGGACCTCCTGAGGGAATATAAGGCCAGGGATCCTGTCACCTTCCCTTCACCCTAACTCCCATCATCTACCTGTTGATTGAGTCGAGCCGCCGCTCCTCTAGTTACTTTACTGTCGTCACTCGCCTATGTCGTTCTCATTGCTTCATGCACTCCCCCAGCAACTCCCCGTCCGCATCCACAGACTCCCAGACCGTTGCCAACAAATTCTCTACGTATCTATTCTCGAGAATCCTGCCGCAGCCCGTGCGATCCCAGACTTACCCACCTTCCAGGACTCTCCAGTACTCCAATCTCTTGGAGTCATCTTTTATTCATACACCACCGCTCGCACAGTGCACACCCAACTTTTCCCAGATGGGGGCCTGCCTGTCTATGCCACCGCTATGGGACAGGCCATCTATGCCTCCCAAGACCTCGTCCTGGATGCCCTCCATGACCATGGATTTGCAGATGTCATTCGCGGACTTTCCGTCCCACTGTTCATGCATATTCTGCGCCCACTCGTCCAGGCCTTACCAGCCAATTTACGGACATACTATCTCGACCCCAATCCCAATGTGTGGGACACCAACCCCTGGGCCTGCAACGTTCCACACCCTCGAAACTCTCTCTGGAACGACGACTCCACGATTGGCCCGGACTCCCATCCCTCGTCCCCCAACACCGCATCCCCAGACCCATTGCCTGTCCCGCCTCCAGCAAATTCCACAACTTGCCCACCTCCCGGAGGTGGAAGTGCTGTCTCTGCTGGAGGATCTAGCAGCAATCCTATTCCCAGACAACTCCCCCTTGCCGCACTCCCCGCTGACCACCCCAACGTCTTGCAATTCCTCACAACCGTCCCTCTACTTGGACCCAGGACTCCTGAACCTGAGCCTAGCCGACCTCTTCCTGCCCAAAGGCACCCTTCCACTCCTACCTCCGCCGGTCATTCTCGTAATGTCCAACAGGATAGTAGAAAGGTTTGCTTCAGATTACCCAGCTCCGCAGCATGAGCTGTGGGCCAACGTACTTCAGGAGATAGAGGAAAGTCGAGACAGGCAACTCCGTTCCCCACCTCTGGTCGCTATGACAAGGACACAGCCACTACGCCCTCCCCCGCGTCAGGCTCTTCAACCAATCCAATTGACATAGATCGATTTCCCTCTCCCCTCCTACCTCCTACTCCCACTTGTCCCGCTCGCACCAATCTCGCCCGCTGTTTCACTTGTGGACGACGGGGTCATATCCGTGTGGAATGCCCCCATTATCAATGTCCTCTTTGTAGGACCACTGCTCCAGGCCATATCCAGGCTTGGTGTCCTCGATGCTGCTGTCTTCTCTGCAGGGAACTAGGTCATGCCGACGACCTGTGCCCCACTCGTCGCAACCCTCTTGATGATACTGACTTCACCGACTATGCAGTCAATGAGGGAGACCAGAGCAGCTGAATGTCTCACGGGTGCTTCGACCGTACGAAGGGGGTAATGTTACGGTCTACGAAGGGGGTACACTAATTTTCATTACGCTTTTTCGTTCACTCGTCCCAGACTCGTTCTCTCGCCATACGTGGCTGTATTCATAGTGGAGTCGTCCTCCACATGTACTACCAGATACGTCTCTTGATTCACTTCTCTTTCCGTCTCACACGGCGCCCCGCCTATACCTTATATAGACTTCCATTTCATCTCCGCCACAGCCCCTTGTTCAGACTTCATGGCTGTGGCATTGCCTCCTTTATATTTCACTGATTCGTGCTGTGCACTCATCGCCTTGTGACTGCACCTTACTGCACACACATAGCCTCTGGACTATGGATGCTGTGCATCCATTTATATCCTTCATCTAGATTAGGGGCCTACCGTATAAATACTCGTCGCTTCACTCCTGTAATTCCCCAGCTAGTTCTACACAATATCAGCGTCATTTCTAGTCCACCACCTTCGAGTCCCAGAGAGCCTCTCAGGTACCTGTGGATAGAAGAGACCAGCCTAGGCTTCGCATCGTCTCAAAGCTCGGCCTATACTCGAGTTACACTCCTCATCTATTCCTCGCACGTTCTTCACCCCGTTTTGCAGCATGCTACGTTAACACTACGCTGTGCGTTACAGGTGTATATACATTATTTTCTTTTGTTATTTCTTTCATTCCACTCAGTCTAGCTTATGATTTAGTGTGTTAGAGTAGAATCATTCACTACCTACTGCTTATATAATAACTGTACAGTATCTAGCTTATTTTGCCATCACCTATACTAGTGTACTTTGTCTGTTATCATGAACAACATCTGCCACTCCATCCCATGTTGCTTGTACTCCATTCCTGGCATACAACTCTTTAACAGTTGTTGTTGTTGTCTTGGTGGCACGGGTGGTGCTACCATGCCAGTGTCATTGTTGTCTTTGTTTTTTCATGGTGGTGGTGGTGGGGGGGACATGTTGTTGTTGTTGTTGTCTTCATGGCATGGGTGGTACTACCATGCCATCATTGTTGTTGTTGTTGTCTTTGTTGTGTTGCAGCAGTGGTGGTGGAGACATGTCAATGTCATTTTGGTGGCATGGGTGGTGCTACCAAACTAGTGCCATTGTCATCACTGTTGTTGTGTGGGGTGGTGATCACAGCATTGAGCCATCCAGTGGTGGTGGTGGTATGATGCCACCATGCCAGCACCATCTCATCTTGCAACAGTGGTGGCAGTGACACATTGTCATCACTGTGCATCGGCGCCATCATTATCATCATGTGGGGTAGTGATCATGGCATTACGCTGTCCAGTGGTGGTGGTGATAGTGACACATTGTCATTGTCATCAGAAGGTAAGGGCAGCATACAGCATCATCATGTGGGGTGGTGGTCATGGTGTCACATCATCTATGGTAGTGGTAGCAGTAGGTGTTATGTTATTGTCATCATTGTTATGTTGCCAGCAGTGATGGTCACATTGTTGTTGTCATGGTGGTAGTGGTGGATGTTGTCGTGTTGGCGGTGGTGATCACAACATTGTGTTGTTGCTGAAATGGCTGGCCAATGTTGTCGTTGCAGTGGGCAGAGGTGAAGTGGATGTGGTGGGTTAAGTTGTGCATGAGGTGCATGAGATGAGCATGGACTTGGAGAAATTTTTGGTGAGTCTTGCTGACTCATCATGTTATACAAGCCCCTACAGTCAACTTTTTCACCTTACATGCTTTTTACCAAGCCATGACATCCCAAAAGGGGAAAAAAAAGGTGAAAAGGGTGGAAAAGGAACATTAAGGAGTACTCTAATTTGCTGATGCTATGTCAGTCTCATGTATCTTATTCACATCCATTGACACCTATGATAGCATGTCAGCGACTACATGTGCCTCCTTTTACAACACCACCATGTCCCAATCCAATGAGCCCCCACTAGGTTGGATGTTCATGTTCACTGTCTCACCAGACCACATCTGGTTAGCTTTTTTATTGTATTGTCTACTTGAAGATGCTGTTGAGCATGAAGAATACCTTATCATCAAGCATACTGGTGACCACAAAGCTTGCCTCCATGATCTTGTACAAGCCCAGAACCAATGCATGCACATTGAAGGTTAGCTTGAGGTGACCCACTTCTGTGATAAGTGTACATGGTGGTATAGCAATAGTGATGGAAAAGGTAGTGTTGCTGCAACTTTGACTGCTAGCCAACTCAAGCCAATAGCTGAGCCAGCAGCTACTTCTGCCGAGCCAGGCCAACGGAAATCCAAATTTCTGACTCCACACTTGTGACTCAGGCCAGTCTAGTCAACCCAAAGTTGGCTAGAGCGTTATGCTGCCAGTCTAAAGACAAGTTTTACTTTGTTGAAGGAGATATATATACAACAAATAACATGGTGCCAAGCCCATTGTCATCCAACTCAAATGCAAATGCCCTTACCAAGATAAAACTCAAAAACTTAACTCTTTGGATTCCATCATGTTTGTCACTCTTGTCCTCCTCCAACAACTTAAGGTACTGAGATATGCTTTCTGACCAAAATTGAGCAGAAGCGGAGGTGTATTCACAGTCTGAATGGCCAGCTGTAGAAGAGGGGGTTGTGAGTGTTGAGAATTATAGATTAAGATTTAGCCTTTTTCTTATCTATAGTCTAGATCCATATCTATGATATAACATGTTGATGATTACTAACCATTAGTAAAAACAGTCGATGACTTACTTATGGTACCTAACACATTGTTCCATGTCATTCCATATGATTCTATGGTACATACAACTTTCTATTTAGCATACATAGTAGAGGTGTATACATGTACAAACATATTCTACATATATATAAAACAGGCCTTACTGCCTGTCCCAATAACTAACCATCTCTGTTCTCTCCTTTGATCTAAGTGTTGAGTCACCACTCTACTCTACCTACTCTACCAAAGGTCTATTCCTTCAAGGAAAAGTCTCTGTGAGTATTTCCACAGAAGTCTGTGCTGGTGCTATGGAACCCTGGGACTGCTTTCCATTCCTTCCCATTTCTATAGGTTATGAGCTCTGCTTAAGAGGGTTTTAAGACTTTCTTCAAAATGCCTTTTCTCTTTCCAGTGTTCACTTTTCCTGAAGGCTTGAGTGCCTATCCATTTTTATTTAGTTTGGAGCATGGCTCATTGAGATAGATGGATTGGCTCAATGCCAAATCTTCTTAATTGTGACTGCCCAAACCTTTGTCTTTATTTGTTGCTACTTATTTTCTGAGACTTCTCAGGAGATTGCTATTCAGGTTTGGAGCACTAATTCAATTCAAACTATCTTGTATTAGATGACCCCTTTTGATGAAATACCATCTCTAAATTGTCCAAGACCACCTGCATACAGAGTAAGTCACCATCATTTACTTTTGTATAATTTCTATATGAATCCACTGCACCATGAGTTACACCAGAATCCTTGATTTGCTCTGCATATTGATGCTCATGCTCTGATTCCTTCTTATTGACTTTGTACTCCACCACCATGGAAGAAGTCCTTTCCCACCACTCCCTATTAGATTGTCTGAAGGGCAGTTACAACAGAAGCTAGGAAGTATACTTTGGCCCATTCTAAATCCGCTTCTTGAAGCTAGAAGAATGGCTGATAATAATCCCATTCTGGTACCTTACAATGGCTGCCCACTCCATCAGCCTCAGAACCAACACCAACATTACCTACCAAGGATACCATGCCCCAATTGATGAGTTGGGCAGGTACAGAAAGCTTCTGACCAGAGTGGACCAACTTTCCAAGGTCCTACACTATGGGTCTGAGGATGCTTGGGCAAAAATGCCCAATCTCAGACTAACTCAATATCTTGCCTATGTCATTAAGGTCAGAGAGGAAGATCTTGGATTCTCTAGTATTCTGGGAATAAATGAGACTTACCTGCTCATGGTGTACAATCATGAATCTTTGTTTTCTGTGTTGGAAGGGAATGGGCTTTCCATTACTTGTAAGTTACAAGAGGAGAAGAATTTTCTCCATTCTAAGTTTCCAGTTTTGTTGCATCACAATGGATTTGAGCTTTTATCTCAAGAGCAGTTGTGGTTTTATACTGCTTACATATGCTTGAGAAGAGGTAGATCAACATTGGATCGCTCCATTTCCTTCAGGCAATGAACTTCCTGATGCACATATCTTTGATTACACTAGTCATGAGATTGCCATCATGGAATGGAAAACTAACAACTACTATAACCCATGGTGGGATGTTCCCAATGCCTGGGTATATCATGAGGAGCTAGATAGGATTTGGAGGCAGAAGTTTCACAATATGTACTTTTGATGATTTTCTTTCTTTTCACATCACTGCAGCTTGTACTAAAGCAATGATTCAGAAGAGGTTAAACCAATCTTGACTTCTGAACATTGCATGTGGGGAGGTTATTAATGCAAACCATCACATTAATCAGCTTTTGCTGGAAAATGCCCGATTGGCAGCAGAACAACCTCTCGGCTAGATAGCACCTGGTTGAATACAGGAAGAAGGGCAAGCCAGACAAAGAGTCAACCCATCTGTGAAATGCCCTAAAAAGTGCCAATGCAGGATGGGAAACAATTAGGCTGGCACCCAACTTCCCCCTCCCAGTGGTCTTAGGTGCTCCTTATGCCTGCAATGTGCTGTTCAGTAGGAAAGGACCTTACACAAGGTTCTATTTTGGTGTAGTTGAAGAGTTGAATTTCCTTCTTTCAAAATATATGATCTTTAATCCTGTAGAATCACATGATCTCAAATCAATTTAGGTGTTGAATCTTTGAATTGACAATATCCATTATTTTCCAGATCTCATGTTCAATTTTATGAACAAACAAGTATCTTATGATCCTCCACCATATTCTTGGCTTGAGGGGTATAAGGAAATACCAGTTTCTAAAGAATTCTGGATTCTATTGCCAGAAATATCTGTCATTCAAACACTTCCCACTTTTACTTCTTCATCCACTTCATCCTTGAGCGACATTATTGACTTCATTCTTCTAAATATTATCTAGGAATCATGTTGAAATCTGAATCTGGTATCACCAAGAATGTTTACGGTCTACGAAGGGGGTACACTTTTTCCTTGTTCTTTTGCTTGTCCTCGTCTTCCGTCTCTACACAGACTCGTCCTCTCACCGTACGCGGTTGCATTTGCAGTGAGTCGTCCTCCACCACTACCAGATACGCTCTCTCGATCTCTTTCTCCTTTGACTCACACGGCGCCCCGCCCAAACCATATTAGGACTTCCGTTCCGTCTCCGCCACTGTCACCTTATTCAGACTTCGTAAGGCAGTGGCATAGCCTTTCCTTTTACGTTTGTAGATCGCTATCTCGTGCTGCGCACTCATAGCCTCTTGCTGCGGATAGCTGCGCATTCAACTGCGCTTTACTGCGGATGCTGCGCATCCCTTTTATATCCCTCATCTAGATTAGGGGCCTACCGTATATATAGTCGCTGTCTCTCCCTGTATTTTCCCTAAGCTAGTTCTACGCAATACCAGCGTTGATCTTGCCTCACCTCCTCCGAGTTCCAGTGAGTCTTCGGATACCTGGAATAGGAGAGACCCGCTTAGGCTTCGCATCGTCTCGAAGCTCGGCACTCGTCCTTGAGTTGAACTCCTCGCTACCTCGCTTATTCTTCGACCAGTATCGCAGCACGCTACGACAAGTCTACGCTGTGCGTTACA